>QANZ01009479.1:0-31904 GCA_003254925.1 Chamaecrista fasciculata
TGTTTTATTTTAATTTTATATTTGCTTCCGCTGCGTTAGGCACCTACAATTCCCAACACAAGCCTCATCCTCCTTGCTCCGAGCAAGCTTCCTAGCCGGACATTGATGGAGAAACGTTGGAGACGAGCCCTCCTCCTCCAATTTCGACCAAGGACATTGGTGGTAGTGTAAAAAGATGAAAGGGGAGTGTGGAGGCTAGGTTAGATGATGGGAAAAGAATGTATGTTAGGAACCAAATGAATAGTGTGTATATGTGGCTGATTAGGGTCGAAAATGGGCTAGGATTTCGGATCTAGTAGGTTAGGTATCGGGTCATTTAAGTTGGGCAACGAACCGGGTCGAAATAAACCAATTTATGCAGAATTCGTGACTTCGCCGGTTGTTCTGCCAGATGTTCTATCTGGCGAGCTAACTGGCAAGGATTTAAGGTGCTCTTTGGAATTTTAGGCTCGCCAGACTCTCCCGAGATGAATTATCTGGCGAGACAACAGGCAAGGGTCAAAAAGTGATATTTCTTCACCGTTTCGCTCCCGACTCGATTCCGCTTCGATCCTGGCCTTCTTCCACTTCAATCCTTAGGTCTTTGGCTCCTAAAAACTTACAATTGCACTAAGATAAACATGTAAAATATCAAGATATAATTAAACACTTAAAACATGAGAGAATTATACTAAAAACCGATAAAAGAACAAAAATGCAATTGTGATCTCAATGCAACAATTATCATATCTAGAGGCCTAAAACACCTAATATCGGTTATAAAACATCATAAAACACATCCAAAGACCTCTAGATAGCTTGGTATAAACCGGCTCGATCAAATTGGAAGAAGTAATTTTGAAAAAAAAAAAATATGACAGTAATTATTATATATTTTTAGTTCTTGAAAGAACCAAATTAATAGTAGACTCGTTAGTACCTTTGACTAATTAGTATATCGTTTCGTTCTTTCAGAGACTAACGAGTATATATAATGTTTGATTCTTTTAAAGACTAAATTTTGCCTTTAAATCTTTTAAGGGTTAAGTTGTCAACTCGATAATTTTACATAAACAAAATTATTATTTTACTATTTGTTTTATAACAAAAGTTATTATAAAAAATGAACATTTAAATGTAAGATCTAATTATAATATATTCGAATTATAACGTTTAAGTGTTTAGGCCAAAACCTCATTCTGGTCCTTAATGGTTACCTTAAATTCCTTTTAGTCCTTAATGTTTCTCTATTCCGTTTTAGTCCTTAATATTTTTTAGAAGTTTTGTTTTGGTCCTAAATAAATTTCATGATTGGTCCCTAATTACTAAATCATATCTCCTCACATTTCAAGTCCAACATCAACGAAATTGGAGCTACATGTTACTTTTGACAAGTTCTTTTTCTGTCAATTGGAGTCGTTGGCAAAAGAGATCAAATCATATTTGAAATCGAGACCAAAAGTGAATCGCTCCTTAAATAAAGTTGGTCATATTTTTCTCGTTACAAGTGCAGATGCGACAAAATCGGAGCTATAAGTTACTTTTGACGAGCTTTTTTTGCTTATTAGTTTGTTGAGGTCATCGACAAATGAGGTCGAATAATATACTCCGAAAGTGGATTTGGTCAAAACACAAATACCAACTTTTAGAGTATTTTTTGATCTTATTTGTCGACGGTTTTAACTAGGTAGAGAATGTACTCGTTAGGAGTAATTTATAGCTCTGATTTTGTCGCATTCGAACTTAAAACGAGAGAGATATGATCAACATTTCATGAAATGAGTAGCCCATTTTCGAGCTCAATTTGACCTCATTTGCCGACGACCCGAACTGAAGAGAAAGAGCTATCAAGAGTAATATGTAGTTTCGATTTTGTCACATTACGGCTTGAAACAATAAAGATATGACCATATTTAGTAGTTGGGGGAACCAAAATAGAACTTCTGAGAAACTTTAAGCGCCAAAAAGGAACAAAAAAATATTAGAAACCAAAACAAAATTTAGGATAAATATTAAGGGGACCGAAATGAGATTTGGTCAAGTACAAGTTTATTTTACAACGAAAGAACTAGAGTAGCACTTTTACTGACTTCAATTATACAACTTGACTGTAGTTTATGTATACACACACACGTATGGTGGCCCAAATTAAATAATGAGATAACTGATTAACCAACATAACTGCAAAAGAAAACATGGACAGTTTCATATCTTACATATATATATATATAACACTATTTTTGTGATCAATCAAATATATATATATATATAGTTGACAATATATAATTGTTGACAATTCGAGTGTTTATGAGACATGAGAAAATCTTCGAACTTGCAAAATCTGCATCAGTGTTTATATAATGTAGGTTACTTCAATCATGTTTATTATATATAGAGAAATTACATGCAGATTATTTTTCATTTGTGTCGGAGAAACAAATCTAGAGAAAGAGAGAGAGAGAGAGAGATTTGATATAACGTATCGTGTTGCATATATAAACCATTCAAATCTATAATTATTGCATCCATTAATTAATTGGTTATATCAACTATTGTTCTGTCACTTTTCCACGAACGGCTACCATGAAACTTTCATCATATTATAGTTGGGATATAATATATATGAACTATATATGCCTTTCAACTTCCCACATCCACTTTAATTATATATCTTAAATTTCCTTTTTTTTTTCTCGTTTGGTACAGCCTTTGAGATTTTAGTTCGATTAATCCAAATTGTACATTTGATTATGATGAGAGTCTTCTAACGAAAATTGTTACATTCTAGATCTCAAACATAAAAATTTATTTAAATAATAGATTTTAGCACTTTTGATCTCATATATTTTGTTGAGGTCTCAGATTAGCTATGTATATTTTTTTGTTATACTTTTGATCTTATATCTTTTAGTCTAATGCAGAATTAGTCTCATATCCTTTTTGTTGCAGATTTGGTCTCATATTTTTACAAAAAGTTTCATCTTTAATCCCACAAAGTGAAACTTTTAACAAAGATATGATAAAACCAATTCTGTAACATGATCAAAACATGAGACCAATTCTACAACCTCACCAAAAGTGCAACAAAAAAATATATGTAACCAAATTGAGATCTGAGTGGAAGATAAGAAACCAAAGTGCAACAAAAAGAATACATGACCATATTGTGACGTAAGCAAAAGATATGAGATGAAGAGTACACTTTGATCTAAATAATATTGAATCTCTTATGAGCCACTTGAACCACACGTGTTGGTGCTTAGATATGAACATAAGTATTGTTTTTCAATTGCTTTTTATTTAATCTTTTCTTTTGTGTTCCCAAGTACATTAAAACTGATTAAGTTCACATGGTTCTTAGTAGCTAATCCTACATACATTGGTACAAATTTCTTTTAGTCCCTCTATATATATATATGCATCTTTTTGGTTTCTTAGAACAAAAGATACATATATGTGTGTATGTGGGTGAAGAGAAAAATTATATGTCCCAACATTGAGTAATCATTAAGACTTTAAAAAGTACTTAAAGCTTTCTTACTGCATTGAGGGTGGCTAAAGCAACTCTCTAATCTTGCTAGCTGTTTTTGCTTATGAACAGAAACTTCCAATCATTTTTGCTTTTAGGTTCTTTTTTCCTTTTATAGGACTTTTAGGTTCTTAATTACACAAATAATTAAACTTAATTATGTCCACGATATTATGTGATAACTTCATTGGAATTATGTATATATATATATATATATATATAGAAAGTGAAATTTACAAATACATTTCAAAACTGTGTAACTTTTTTTTTTTACTGTCAAATCAAGACTCAAATTAAAATCATATTTTGTATAAAAAAAAATTAACATTGTGAGAAAAAAATAAATTAGAGGATTTTTTTTTGCAAAAAATATAATCTAGTATATAATTTTCAGAATAATTATAAGAATATCGTATGTGATTTAACTCAATCTCAAAAGATCCATATGAACTTAATTAATCAACCTGAATAAATAGTAGTTGAGTATTTCCAAAATAATAAAGTTAAAATTTCACAAAATTCATTCTGTGTAGAAAAAAAAGGGGGCTCTTTAAACTTAGAAAAGTGATGAAAGATTTATGTAAATAACCATTTTTGTTAAAATTTTCTTCAAAAAAAAATGTTTTTAATTTTTTTTACTACTATTAATTACAACAATAATTAATTTTAAGTTTGAATCAATGTAAAATGCAACAACTAACAATCATTAAATGATAGAGAAACTTGCATGGTTTTCTTGAATAAAAATCTCATAGCAAAATGAGTCTTTTGTACTAAACCAAAAGTCCATCAGATTTTTTGTTATTTTTCAAAGTTTACAAGATTTTTTTTGCAAAGTAACTAAACTTCGTGGGAGTTTTGTGTATTTAATTATCCAAATAATACTATAGTTATTGAATATATATATATATATATAATATTGAAGTCATGATGCTCCTTTTAGTTTAGTGTTTTACCAACAATATAATTATTAAGGCAACTTTACCAATAAAAAACAATTATTAAGGCAAAAAATTAGCTAGGATGCAACTTGCAAGGTTTTTGGGTTCATTTCATCAATTCTTGTATATTGAGAGGCTATAGCTAGGAAAAGTTCAACCTTCATATCAAAGTAAATAAATAAATGTAAATTATAGTAAGTTTAATACCCAAATTAATTAATCGGCCATCAACCAAGCTTTATTGACCTATTAGTTGAGCTCACTAGATCGCTTAAACAAGGTTGGGGATTCGAATCTCGCCTTATGTATGCAGTAACCAATTGGCCAGTGGCAGACTCTTAAATGGAGCACCAATCCGCGAAAGATTAGTCCTTAGGAGATCTTTGGAAGCCAAAAAAAAATAACCGGCCATCTGAAAATTGCTTTGAGAGATGAAATATTTTCTTCAACAAATTTAAAAAGTTAGCAATTAACTATATGCGATCTAATTCATAGAAATTAAAGCAGTATAGACTTCGATTTGAGCGAACTCCGGTATCATATTAGTACCGGGAGATATATTGGAGAGTTAAAGGAAGACTATTGGAGATCCAATGCCATCCTAAGAAAGTATTAACAAAGAAAACCAAAAAGAAAAAACAAACAAATAAATTAACAAAGTAAGAGAAAGTTAAAGAGATGGGTACAGCAAAATATAAAGCAACATAACAGAATCAACTTGCTAGCTAGGAAGATAAATAATTAACATTAGGGTTTCTATAGCTATTGTGCAAACCTTAGTGTAGCTAGCCCTAGTCTATATATAGAAACCTCTTTTTTTTTTTTTTGTANTTTCAATAATAATAATATATACTTTAAAGTTAATTATTATTGGTCTTATGTTCCGGGGACGAGTAGATTCGTGCTTGGAGGTGCAGAGCAAAACAAGATAAATAGAGTAAAATAATAATAAATGTAAAGAATAACAAGATTAGAGTAAATAATAGGAAATAGTCTCTGTGATAATCTTAGTAGGGAAAAAGTAAAACACTTAAGTAAGAAATGGATAAGACAAGAAAACTTAAAATATAATAAAATAAAGTATGTTCTAAAAAGCTCAGTAGAAATAGTAATTCTAAGACTAAAAAGGAAGAGAAAGTATTGCTTCTCCCCTCAAAGCTGTACATCTCTCTCTAATATATAATGTATCTTCTCTTTCTTCTCTCTTCCCTCCCTCATGCGTATCTTCTCACTCCCTTCTTTCCTCATGTGTGTTCCAACTTTTATTCCTCCTAACCCTTCCCCATGCCATCTAATTACATTTAGATTAAATAGCCTTTAATTGCTCTCTATTCAAATGCCTTAAATATGTAGTTATTGCCTTATAACCATGCACTCTTCACCTCTTCTATATTTATATTGCATTATGTTCCTTTTATTACATTCATTTGTCTTTAAAACTCATGAAACTACCATATTTGGGCTTTAAGACCTCAATACATATTAATCTACATACGAATGCCTCATAATGTCTCACTTATTCATGATGTAACATGAGAAGAGAAAAGATGAGGAATATGACATGCATGTAGGCTAAAATACTAATTTGGTCCTTAGCTAGTTTACTTCTTTTCATAATAACCCCTATTTACTAATAAACCTAGGATGATGGGATTTGAGCTCAATTGAACAATACTATATTTACTAAATATAAGTCTTTACCTTACTTACTTAAGTGATCGTGACTGAACACGACGGAGCCTTTACTTCAATTCTACCAAGCCACACCCTAGGACTGTTCCCGGGTAAGGAGGGGCCTCCCTTCTTTCACAATATTCCCAACCTTGTCTGAGTAAGAACATTGCAGAGATCACTAAATTTACTGTCCAAGAGACGGATTCATTAGATACCTTATATTAATTAATTAACTATAAAAACTAGTTTTGGACCCGTGCGTTGCACGGGTGATGTTCTATGATTTTTTTCATATAGCAAATATTTATTCCATTGATTTATGTAATTTCTTTAAGAACATTATTCTATGAACTAAAATGTGGTTATGAAATTATGAATTTGTTGTAAATACTCATGATGTATTTGTTTTAAGATCATTTTTTGAATGTACATGCGACATAACAATGAATTTATAACAACGTACACATGAGACATAACAATGAATTTATTGCAAAAGAAGAATCAAATATCCAAATGTATTGAACTATTGTTGCATATCGATTATTATTTATCATTTTCTAAAACTTTTTCTGTGTACAACATTATACGTATTCTTTGTATAAAGGGGGTGTGCTATATGTGTGTGCTATTAGTATTTTAATACTCCATTTAATCAATCTTCTCAGAAAAGAAACATTAATCTAAACTTAAAAGTTAAAATTCACAAAAAAAAAGATTATATTTCTTTTTTATAAAAAGAAATCCTTATCAAGCAAGAAGGAGTCTTTAGTTGATAGTTTTATCTAGTAATTAACTGAACAGAGAAAATGAAGGGGTGTGCTTGTGAATTATCACCTTTTAAAAAATTAATTTTTTCCTTATTTAGATTACTTAAGATTAAATGCGACTTAAATGGTATTTGCATGAGATAATAATGAGACAAATTTCAAATCTTAGTAGAATCTTAAATTGTCCATTTATTTTAAAATTCACAAAAGGAAAACTATTGTTTTTCTTTTAATAGATTTTAACAAAAATGTCAAGAAGGCTCAATAGAAAAATCGAAATTATAGATTTGCAATAAAAAAAAACCTTCTTGAGAAAAAGAAAGGTAAAAACTACCCAACACCCCGCCCAAATCTCCCCTATTCACATTAGTCCACATGAGCCACAATTCTAAATTCAATTCTACTCCCATGTAAACTTAAATTACATGTGCTTAAATTAAATAAGCATTTCCACAACGTATTAAATTTCAAAATGATAATAAAAACCGAATAAAAACCTAAAAGAATTTACATTTCAAAAGGTAAGAATTCGCATATATAATTAGAATATTTACGGTTGTTGTTTTGTCATTTTTTTAAGTATATATATATACATATTGATAAACTGGAAAATGACTGGCACTTACCTAGTTCACCGGAGGGGGCTGCGAGAGCCAAGACTTGAGCAAAGACCTGCAAAAGCTTCACAGGGGGGCCCTGCGAAGTGTACTCCGACGCTCAAGTTAGTAAGAGAGTGATAGGAGAGTAAGAGAATTTGAGAGTGTAAGAAGTAGCTAACCTTGAACTGGTGAGATGGGCTCTATTTATAGAGCAGGGAGGAGAGAGGTGGTCAGCGCGCGGGGCGGACCACGTAGTTGGACACGATCTCCAGCAGCGAAGATGGTGGAGACCGAGATTTGCGGAACAAGGCAATCGTGGGTGATTGCGTGTTGCGTCTGTAGGCGGGCGCCTAGAGACTGGAGATCGTGGGTGAGCTGGTGCGCAGCCCACGATCTCTCGTAACGTGGATTGCGGAGCAAGGTGATCGTGGGTGGCCACGTGTCATTTGGGGGACGGGCGCCGTGACCCAGGATGGATCATGAACGCCCCTAAGTGTGTTTAGGGCGCCCGATTGGCTCGAGGGCGCTTCGCGAGGGCTGTTTAGGCGTACGGCCAAATAGTGATGTATCACATATAATTGTTGATATATTAGATTCATTAATGATTGAATGATATAAATTGTTTATTGGCTTAATTTCAATTTTATAATTTTTAATGATTTCTCTATTTTTAATTTTTAATAATTAATATTATTGGAGCCCAACCTAAAGTTTTTCATCAAATTGAGCGAACTCTAATTTTATTTATAGACCAAAATTTAATGTAAGTCACTCAAATTTTATTTTGTTTATTTCAACCCCTATTAGATTTTGCTTCTTTCAATTTGCTCTCATAGATTTATAGATTAAAATGTCATTTTAGCCACTCACATCTTCATAAAAAGGAGTTTATTGAACAAATTAAATATTATTTAGAGAAGACATAATTTAATATTCTTTGAAGATAGAAGATATTGATCCACTACACTTTAAATTTATGAAACAAAAGCAAGTTCAATATATATATATAGTTTCATTCTCAATTTCAATATTAACATAGGGGCTAGTGATGATGCAGGAAGTTCAATACAAATATAATTTCATCATATATATAATGTGTATATATATATTACATTCAGGCCAAAAAAATATATATACAATACGTTTTAAGTATATCGACAAAAAAATAAATATATACCAAACATGATCAATTTATTGTGGAAATTTAATTTCTTAGATGTCAAATTAAAAAAAANATTACATTCAGGCCAAGAAAATATATATACAATACGTTTTAAGTATATCGACAAAAATATATATATATACAAAATATGATCAATTTATTGTGGAAATTTAATTTCTTAGATGTCAAATTAAAAAAAAATATAATTTTTAATCATATTTTGCATTAATTGAGATTACTTTTTTATGCTCCGATAATTAATCTCAATCGAATATTTTATGACATACTCTATTTGTGTATATAAATCCAATGATTCACTGTCAGACTAATTTATACGTCATGAATTTGACTCCATTTCCAGAACTTTAATACGTCAACCTAATTAATACTTTTTAGATTGGCCGTTAATTATGGTCGAATAGAGAGCATAATGTACGTTAAATGTTATTGTGGAAGTATCATGATTAGATTAATGGCATCCCAAATTATTGTACCTCAATTCAGATATTGTCGAATTAGGATGATTAGATTAATGACATCCCAAATTGGATTCTATTTAATGTTATGCATATATTAAAAAATAAATGATACAATAAATCAAAAAAGGAATTACGTTCTACTGTATGTAGCTAATATCTAGTGACTATTCAATTTTGCATACTAAAAAAATAAATTAAAAATTAACATTATTATTAATATCTGTATTTTTTAAATATGCACAAAGCTACACCGAAAATGATTAGGAGACAATAATATTCTGCTATCAGAACCACCTATTTGCTCAGGCAAGAAAGTGGNATACTCAAAAAAATAAATTAAAAATTAACATTATTATTACTGCCTGTATTTTTTAAATATGTACAAAGCTACACCGAAAATGATGCAAATGTGATTGAAAAATTTGAATTCTTAATGTCACTAAACAAATGTCAATGGAAATTGGCCTTGAATTGCGTTTTTTAATGTCATGATGCAAATGTCAATGAAAATTTTGATTACAGATTTATGTTAATCATGGTTTAATTATTTGCAAATTTATGGTTAATCATGGTTTATACTAAACCAAAATTTGATCGCACAATAAATTCAAAATAAAAATATTTTTTTCTATAATTTTTTTACTGTAATTTCATTGTAATTTTAACTCACCAAATAAAAGCATAAGATCCACATGTGGCTTATTGATATGTGTTAGAGGGACGATCGTGAGGCCATACCGACAAATTGTGCGATCATCCTCGCACTTAGTTGCTATTGTACTCCATTGAAATAAAATTTTATAGTCATGATTGGTGGACTTGAATTTACCACGGGTTTGACCAACAGAATACTGTGAGAAAATATAAATGTCCGATTTAAATTATAATGACGTTTTCTTTTTACCAATTTGTTCATATTATACACTTTACTTTAAAGTGTATAATATGAATAGATATGGAAACACAATGTATAACAGAATTTAAATTAATAATTTCTAGATTGAAAGGGCGATGCAGAATTATAAATTATGAATGTGTGTTTTTCAACACAAATAAAATTGAAACATTTAATATATAAAGTCTAATGCCAAAAACTGTTGAGCGAAAGGCGAAAACTAAAAAGAGACCGAATCGGATACTTGAATTCCATTGGACCATGCAACTCCGTGTACCATGGAATCATGTCTTCAACAATAAACATTAGATGTCTTGCACTATTCCTTTTTGTATCATGCTTCTTGTAGAAGGAGTTGGTAAAAACACATTTGCCTTCGTATAAGCCAATATAATGAAACATAGATATTATAGGACTAATACGGAAAATCCTATCCCAACCATCGTCACCATTTGAACTTTCGGATTTGCGAAACACTTCTAAAGTCTTCGATTCATGACCAAAACCACGTATTGAAATAGCAGCAATTGAATTCTGGTCAACCGACAATCTCCAGCTGCCTGATCGGTGACCGTGTGGAAGCTCAATAGCATTGAATTCGTTGGAGAGCAAATCGTAGCATACCACGTTACGAAAACGTTGAGACTTGTGCTCTACTGATGGCACATCAGCCACCTAGTATATACGTCCATTTAGATACATGCCTTCGTATTGGAAGGAAACAATATCGCAAGAAGACAAAATTGGATCCGACCATTGCATCGAAGATGTTGTGAAAATGGATATCCATGATTCAATTGAGCTTCTGGACGACTTCCACATCAAAATGATACCATATGAATTAGTAGAACTGATAAATGCAAAAGCTGATTTTACGACACCTGAACATAGTACGATATCACTATTCACATTCTAATAACAGGTAAACAATAATAAATCATTATTTAATCATTATTGATAGTTTTAGTAAACTTACCAAGATCACCAATCCCAAAAGCATTTTTGACATTTATAAATCTAGCTGTAACAGGATTACCGATGATAAAGGACATATCTGGTGTCTTCTTCGCATGTTGTATACACAAAACACCATCAATAGAACCAATAATCTGTATGTTGTTATAGTTCTGAAAACCAAATTTGTTAAAAAGACTGTGTTATTTCTCACTCATGATACCCTTTTTAGAAATGGTAATGAGCATTCTTCACGGATCAAGCAACCTGGCACAATCAAGTGTCAGCAATAGGCGTTTAGGATTTAAGATGCATATCTTGTTGTAATACTCAGTGAAATCTTTGTGATGAACGCTGTCGTACCAGTTTTTTGAAACCATGCTTATTACGCATAGCTCCTCAACAGAAAATAACGACATAATATTAAACATGACAAGGGCAGGTAAGTAAGCATCACCCATAGAAAAAAAAAATGCATGGCTATTCGACAAAGGATTCGCTAAAAAGTGTTAAGGTTGGGGAATGGGATGAAGTGATTTCACTGAGTACAACACAGGACATATATAAAGTGAATTAAATAACGAATAAGGAAATTTAAGTCATACACATGAATATACAATTAACAATTTTACCATCGATAACATGTGGTTACACGATTTGACACCGTCTGTCGCTTTCAATATTTCATTAATTAATCAAATATAAAATGTAATAAAAATTCTGATTTAAAATATCAATTTATTTTTTGTATAGAATTTTAATAATGATAATCATTTTGTGTGACATTTTCAATTAATGACACAATCACTTTATTGGCAATTAAATCAGTATAAAAGGAAATTAGGACTACAATTATATAGTGTACCAATTACCTCCAAAAATGGAAAATGTTTTGAGATTAATTTATAATGTGTATATGGCGAAATTTATATAAGGTCCATATATGGTATCAAGTTAATCATCTGCAATTCCAAATGTTTTTAGGTTTAGCACACGTCATTACATTTAATTTCAGCATATTATTACATTTTTAATTGTGTGTCCATTATGACAAATATCAAGTGACATTTAATTTAATTGTCACGGTTTTATGTTAATTATTATAACATTTGGAAGATTTCCATATTTAAATGGACTCCTTATATAAAATCCTTAAATATTTTCGCCTCTTAACTCTGTTTTTAATAACAAAATATCGGCTTTAACACCAAACTTATCAAGATCTTTGACTTCTAATCAATTTATTACATACTTCTATTCTAGAATTAGTGTCTTTGTAAAAGGTATTTGATGCCAAATTCAGAAACGATGTTAAAAGTGATTTACCAATTTTCTTTATATAATTGCCTATTATTGGCAATTCAATAACTATAAAATGAAAATAAGGCACACACTTATAATGAGATTGATAATGATTTAAAGAAATCCCTTTTTACAGTCACTTTCGTCCCCAATGTTTTATATTTTGGTCAATTTTAATCTGTGTTAAGATTTAAGTTTTCTTATTCCTTGAATCTGTAATAAATTAATACTATTTGATCCATGAACTTGTACTAACTTTATATTTTTTGTCTTAAGAATATATACTAAATTTATACTATTTGATCTCTGAATTTATATTGACTTTGTACATTTTGGTCACTAAATTTGAACCAAAGACCAAATCGTTGACAATTGCAATAATTCAGTAACTGAGTAGTATATTTTGATTATACATGAATTGATTAATTGACAATTGCAATATTTTGATTAATTGACAATTGCAATTAATCGACTATATATATATATATATAATTTTAGTAACTTTAGCATATTTATATAATATTAACCTTTGACTAATAAAAGAGATAAATTTTATAGCTACCCTACGATAATTTAGAAATTAAAAAATTTCCATTTTAATAAAATAAAACTTAACAAATTGTTATACGTTTTATGGACACCTTAAAAATTTAATAAAAAAGAAACCATTCATAAAATAAGATTCCTTAAGATAAAATAAATGTGGTATTTTCATGTCAATATAATTATTATATTTAAAACTTTCAAATCTATCAAATTTGATTTCCATTAAATTTGATCGAAATTTAAAATTCAAATTTAATCATAATCATTGTTCAATCATATTTATTAGGTAAAAATCATCTCACCTCTATATTATAAATACAAATGTCATTTTTACATACCATAAATACCATTATAATAAATTGATCGTTCATATCGATTGTTTTTGTTATTAAAAAATTATGCATTTTCAATGTAGCAACAAATCATAATCAATGTTATTTAATTTGTAAGAAAATCTAATATTTACATTATCATATGTGAGTTCAATTTGTAATACTACTATAATATATGGTCCGATATTTGTTGCAATTACTTTTTTTTTGATAATTTTTGCAATTAATTTGATATGACATCCATTAAAAGTAATTTGCATGCTTTTTAATATATGCTTTTACATTTATTAGAATTAATTGTCATAAAATCATTTTTGCCTTCCTAATTCATATATTTACTACCCTTTTATTAGATGAGTGTAAAATATACATATAATAAATTGGTTTACGCTTTTCACCTTTGAATAACTTATAATGTAATTTTAGTTTGTTTGGTTTATGTAGCGCTTCTCTTAGAACTTGTACTTGATGCAACTTCGGGAGAAATGGATAAGTCGGTAATTTGAATAGGGATTTGACGACTATCAAAAACTCCAGTTTTGTTGACCTCCGGGGTCGTCATATCATCACTCAGATCAATAGTTACCTACAAATCCAGTCGAAGTGGAAACAAATCATTATTTTATTGTTTACATTTTTTACATTATAATTTATAATAAACTAATTGCAAAGAAAACATACATCCACACGACCATCGCTTGACAGCTCATTGACAGAATTGCTATTATCCTGCATACATAACACGTATATAGTGTAGCCAATAGAAAATAATATAAAATTTTAACACATTATAATAATACATAGTATATAAAAAAACATTAATATACACATATAGCAAGAACTTTTTCACTCGATGGTCCACTGGCAGAATTGTTCAAATCCTGTGTGTTAACGATAAAAATATGTTTTATAAATAATCACATATTATTATTTATTATTTTATGAATACAATTTATTTACCGAGTTGGAGGGTGCAAGTCGTGCAATGATTGTTTTGTCATCACTCATAAGCTGAACGGTGAACGATGGGTCCATTGTACGTGTAAAGGCTTTAACTTGAACCTTGAAAACGAATCGTTTGCCAAGAAATTTGTCAAACTTCTCAGCAACGTTCGAAGCATCCTCCTCAGACTGTGCAAAATAAAACGTCATTATACACTTTCCAATATTGACATTTATTAATACAAAAATTTATAAAAGAGATATATACCAGAGATGTCTTTTGATGAAGCTCATTGGCCGAAACACCCAAGAATTTAGCGCACTCACGGTCGAACAAAGTAATAAAAGCAGAAGTGGACTCGTCAATAACCAATATTTGAACCTTAAGCTTGTATCTATATCACAATATATATATTATAAAAAACAATCCATTAGAAGTTAAAATAACAAAACATTAAAAAAAAATCAGGAAAAAATTCAACTATTACATTACCTGATCCGACAGGTAGGATAAAGAACATTACATTTATCACACGAGTAACCCCCACCATCACGAATAACTTTCTTAGCACACCTAGTGCAAGATTCATACCACCAGCCACCGTCTGTATCAACTTTGAGTATTTCGGCCACTATGCAATGTTCGCTTTTATTCTCTTTTTCATAAAGATCAATGATTGATACAACAACATCACCAAAACCACCATCATCATGAGCAGGTGCAAAATGATTAGGAGACAATAATATTCTGCTATCAGAACCACCTATTTGCTCAGGCAAGAAAGTGGCCAAAAATTCTTCAAAAGTCGGATGGGGTTCATTAATTATCACACGAGTAGAATACATTGAATGTGTGATTGAATTTTTTCCATTGAAACTGTTTATACGAAAAAATTGAATAGCAATCACAATTGGTCCCTCCTTATAGACGTTCATGAAATTTTGAACTTGTTCAGCATATTTGTCCCAAAGTGCCACGGATACGCGGTTTTGACTGCATTAAAAAGAACATCTTTTCAAATAGTGGTGAAATGTACTTAATTTAAGCAGAATTCAAACATAATGTAATTATAAACATACGCATTATCCTCAATATCGAACAGAATACGCTTCTGGATCCTTTCATTATCTTGATGTTCAGTCATAGCAGATATGTTACATATCTTTCCGATGACATCTGCATTTGAAAAAATAATATAGGGTCATAAATATATATATATGTATATATATAAATATCTATATATCATAAAGAATATACGATTAAAAAAAATTAAATATTTCTTTCCATAATTTTTTGAAGCGTATTTCGTTGTAAGATTTACTCACCAAACAAAAGCATATGATCCACATGTGGCTCATTGATATGTGTTAGAGGAATGATCGCGAGGCCATACCGACAAATTGTGCGATCATCCTCACACTTAGTTGCTATTGTACTCCATTGAAAAAAAATTTTATAGTCATGATTGGTGGACTTGAATTTTCCACGGTTTTGACCAACAGAATACTGTGAGATAATATAAACATCACCCTCGCGCAACGTATTCTTGTGCTTCTTAATAATCCCATTGCCCTTTATAGAGGCCCCAATCTTTGAGTTCTACAAAGCCAAGAAAAAATATTATTCCAAAAATTGGTTAATACAACCAACGATAATCATGACATGTTTAATATAATCCTTAAGATTGAATTACCTGATTATCACACAAGATCAATTCTAAGGTCCATTCTGCATCTTTCGGAGCATCTTTGTCGTAAGGCGAAAGACTCCATATTCGAACTATCCTAGCCTTGATTGTCTTGCTCTTACGTGTAGGGCCTAAAGGACCAATGTTTCCAATTGCCTCAAATTGTTTCGCCATCTTTCAACTTTCACGAATATATTGTAGCAATGGTTGACCAAAACTCAATTCGTACAGTTTCTAACTCTCTGGTCAATATATAGAATTAGGTTGGAGTGTGATCATTTTTTAAATTGGAATTACTCAACTAATTGATTACAAAATATAATTAGTAACCCATTATGATTATACAATTATTTAATTGATTATTTAGAGATACCATATAATTAAAGAAAATTTCATTTCCAAATTCGTCAATTGTAGTATATCAAAATATAGAAATTATTATCATATAAACAAATTACAAATTAATATAAAAAATAATTTCATATTTATACTAAGTTCATGAAATAACATGCTTAAAATTGGTCCATAAATAACGCCTAAACCCTAGTCATGGTAATTAGTCTATGATACTCAACTCCAAAAATCATGGATGTGATTTCCAATCATGCTTTTAGGATTACTATAAATGGAATCAATTATGATAATTTCATGAAATAACATGATTAAAATTGGTCCATATATAGCCCCTAAACCCTAGTCATGGTAATTAGTCTATGATACTCAACTCCGAAAATCATGGATGTGATTTCCAATAATGCTTTTAGGATTACTATAAATGGAATCAATTAACAATTTTGTCAATCAATCTATTATCCAGCCAACGAATTAATGGCATATTTAATTTAATTTTATAATTTCCACATGGCAATACGTATATAATTTTAAGCTAAATTCCACGTGCCATGCAATTAGTGGTATCAAATATGCCATATAGGAGACACGTCATGAACACGCATTAGTATTTCCAAATTCGTTGGTGGACTCCATGCCACGTAGGAGCCATGTGGCACGATTTGAGGCTTGCTTCTCCTTATTATATCTTAGAGAATAGATATAGCCATGTAGGAACATTAGGCCCCCTGCACATGTATATGGAAAAGCTCTTAGCTCATGTACATGTGCATTAGGAGTATGACTTACAAAGCTTATCATACCTTCTTTAACCTTATTATCTTAAAGGCAAAGTGTGAGAGGGTCTTATTAATTGAGATGCCCCATCCTCTTTAACATTCTCTTTAAGGCAGGATGTATATGTATACTAATATGTTTCATCCTCTTTGACCTTCTCTTTTAAGGAAGGATATAGGTACTTAGTGTCATAGAGACTTTGATATGAGATACTTTATATCACCATATTTACCAAGGTAGTGGAAACGATCTCCATCGCACTCTCCTTTATGGGGGGAGAGTGAGGCATTGTGATTTATTGTCTGAGCGACAGATTCACTAGGCACCCTGAAGCTCTTTGCTCAACAGGGAGTATCTTAGTTTACTGTCCGAGGGATGGATTCACTTGGCACCTTGAAGCTTTTTGCTCAGCAAGGAGTATCTTAGTTTACTGTCCGAGGGACGGATTAACTCATATTTTTTAAAAATTCTTTGCTTTAACTTCTTGAAGCTTTGATTTTACTGAAATAATATAATGATAATTGTAGCTGTAAAAGACTTAACTTAGAACCACAGATAATGAAGACTTAATTTACAAGCCACCAGAAAATTGCTAATACTATTGTAATATAGAGATATGATATCAAATGTGAATAATAATAAAATGAGACTTAACTTGATTTAAAGAAAATCTATACGAATAATTAATTGTTCGGTAACTAAACAAACTCATTTGATACTCAAAATGTTTACTTTAAGAGCTTATGTAACTATGTAAAGCTGCTTTCATATATTGCTACTTTCCCATAGGATTTGTAAAAATAACTATCTATCTCAAATTGACTTTGAAGTTTGCCACTCAAATTAACTTTGAAACTTACTTTGATAAAGAAGACTATACATGCATGATTAACTTAAATAGATATGACTAAATGAAAGATATAATAATTCTTATGCTTAATGACTACTTTGATTCTAAAATAATGAAGATTATGTTATATTGTCTCAATATGAAAAGTAGCTCTGTTGCCCTACTTGTGTCTATAAGTGAATAAGCACATAGTAAAACAATTATAAAAATTCTGCTGCGTGCTCTTTTTTTTTTTTTAAAATAATTCAAAAATCTACTTTTTGAGACTCAATTGAAATAAACTAGGAATACTTTAAATTCTATAAGACTTAACTCATAGGCCCCCAAATAAATGCTAGAGGTTCTTCTAAAATAGAAACATGAGTATGGAAGAATTTTGTTTTGATAAATACTATACTAATGACTCAATAATAATAAAATTCACTTAAAGAAATATAATCAGTTCTTATGCAAAATCCTCATGCTTACTAATGATTTGACTTTCAATATATTGCTCTTAATTTAACATGCCAAATGCTAAAGAGACTTCATGTGAGTGTATATATATATCTATATGCATGTACTATACGTGATAAAAGACCTATCTTAAGAAGAAAAGTTACGTACTAACTTTTTTTTTACAAAGTGGACTTAAATAAAACATACCTTGCTCGGCTTCTCCATGCTTATAGGGGAATTTGTTCTTGCCACATCTAGTTCTTCTTGAGGTTCTAATTTCTTTTTTTTTTTATTCATCCACTAGCAAATTAAGATCTAATGAAATGTTCTTGAAACATTCTTTTATTTTCAGAAACTTATCTAAAACATAGACTTAAAATAAATAAAGGGATTACATCTTAAGAAAAGCTTGATCTTATCAAATCTATTTCAAATTTTTGAATTTTGCTCAAACTTAAATAATTAAATAAATTACTAGCATGCCTTGAGATCTCTAAATCTGTCTCAAACTTTCTTCATCTTGCTACCTTATGCTTAAAGAGACGGCTTTATGATATGCTAGTTAGATATATAAATCTAAGAAAATAAAACAACTGTAACTGAAATAATCTAAGAATAACTTTAATTTTATGGGACTTAACAGGCCCCCAAACAAATACTAGGGGCTTCTTTTAGTATAGAAAGATGAATATGAAAGAGGTTTTTTCAGGAATATTATACTAATGACTTAAGAATAATAGTAATAGTAAACTTCACTTAATTGGTGAAAAATAGAAACAGGAACTTGAGTGACTAGGACTAAATTACACTTACTAAAACTTTTGCACAGCTTCTTTTTGTTTTTTCTTTATACTTTTGAACTCTTGACTGAAAGTGCATAAGAAACCTTGAATATTCCTTTTTTTCGTTTCAGTCCTTGTTTGCATGAGAAAGGGACTTTGATGAATAACAGAAAAGCTTTAAGGGTGCTAAATGTAATTATGCTCATGTGATATTTGCAAACTAAAAGATCATGTACAGTTATGCATGTATACACATGAAGATGTAATTTTAGTATGGTCAAGGACTAAATTGCATACTTTTCTGAAATTTAGGACTGTTTCGCAATTTGTGCTATGTACTTCGGGTGAAATTGCAGTTTTTGCCCAAAAATCTTTTCATAAAGTTCATTCAAGTCCCAAATTTGACTAATTTACTATTCAAAGGACATGTTGTTTTGTGAATGTCACCTATAGGTAGAGGATGTTTCTTTCTTAGATAGATACCACTTGTAGGTGAAAGGTCATTTTCTTTAGNACTTGGATTTGGATTGACCCCTAACCCTCAATCCAAAATTTTCTCATCCTCACAATTTCCAATAGCATATCACACTTCCCAATATCTTCTCATCTCAATCTCATTTCAACCAAAAAACAACCAAACACCTATCATCTCATCAAATCCAATCTCATCTCATCTCATCTCATTATTTCCTACCATTTCTACCCCTATACAAATCACAAAAATCCATCTACTTTTTTCTACCAACCACAATCATTACAACCCCTTTTATATAATTTCACACCCTATTTAACATCATTCTCAATAAAATCACCCAAACACCAATACATCATCTCATCTCATCCAATTAAAAAATAATCTCATCCAATCCATTTGGATTGGATTGGATTGGATTGGATTAGGATTATTGTTCTCCCAAACAGGGCCTTAGTTAGATATATAAATCTCAGAAAATAAAACAACACTATCTTTTATTGTAACTGAAATAATATAAAATTAAATTTAATTTTATTGGACTTAATAGGCTCCAAACAAATACTAGGGCTTCTTTTAAAATAGAAACTTGAATATAAAACTCACTTAAAGAGATATGAATTAGTTATTGTCTTATTGAGCAAATTTCTCATGCATACTTGAAGGATTTCGAATCCCCAAGAATTATACTACACCATATTTGGTCTATGGCAACACTAATCTTAACAACGGTCAAAAACCGTTCCCTAATCAAGAAATAGACAACACTTTTTCCATGTAGTCAATAATATACCCCTTTAGACAACACTTTTTGAGCTACACTCAGAAAACCGTTCCCATTGATTATATAAACAACCAATATAAACCGTTGTCTATATTTTTCCTTTCGGCTACAGTTTTAGTGTGTGGCCTATCAAAAAATATTTTTGGAACAAAATAAAACCGTTCCCAATTAATTAAACACTCAAAAAATTATTTTTAATAACTTTGATGTTTTGCGCCAAACTCTTTATCTTCCCTCTCAATATTCATTTTTTCCCTCTCAATTATAGCGCAGCTTTCATCAGTACCCTAAATCAATTAGAAAAATCTATCCCTAAATCAGCGCAGCAGCCCTCGACTCCGTCTTTCAGCGCAGCGTTCCGCTTCAGTTTCACACAGCTTTCTCTGTTCCCTTCGCACAGCTTTCAGCGTTCCGCTTCAGCCTCCTTCGACTCCGCTAAAGCCTTCTCTTCTCTGTTCGACTCCGCTTCAGCCTCCTTCGCACGGTAAGTAATTATTAGCAAAACCTAAGACGTAGAATTTGCGTTTAGTTGTGAACCCTAAAGCCCATTTGCTTTCGCTGACAGACATATAAAAGAGTTCCTCAACCCCATTATACTTCCTCAACTTCTTGTACGAAGAGAGGATTCGCGAGCTCGAGCGACAAAACAAAGCGTATCAGGTCAGTGTTTGTACTTTTCTTGTCTGTTAATTTATCATCCAAATGATGTTCGTTTGTTTGCTAATACGAAGTGGGAAAAATTATTAGAAGAAACCAGATTTGATTTTCAAATATTGCTTACTTCTTGAGAAATGCTTGTGCTGCTAGGTTAAAAATTTTTTGCCTCATATTTGTTGTTATTTTGGGAGATATTTATTGATCGGTTAAAAATAATGAGTGCTTTTATTTGATCTGATTAATAAAAAGAATGAAATTATGATTTATGAGTGCTTTATTTAATAGGAAGAATGAAATTTCTGTCTCGGTTTCATCGATGAAGATAGGAAAATTGACTTTAGAGTGTGCGTCTGTATCTGCTTGAATGTTATCTATTCTTCTCTCTCTATTTCACTCTGTTTACCTAATCTTCATGGATCCAAATCGAACAAAATATATGTTTTCCGTCTCCCTTGCTTTTGGCATAGTGGTAAACTGCCAATAAGCTGAGTGATTTGGGACTTGGGAGTTGTGTCAACTATCCCACTGAGTGCTAGAATTGTAGGTCTTTTCGGGTAAGCTTATGCATTATCGTGATATTGGTTTTTGAGATTCTTAAACATGGTCCAATATAGCTTTGAAGAAAGTTCATGCGGAACAGATGACAATATATTTGTTTGCTTGAGCATTTGAGGTTTTTGAAGATCATTTGGTGTTATTTAGTTTTCAGTGATTTCATTTTTTGCCAAAAGAGATGCTAATATCTAACATATGGCATAAGGTTTGTGTTTGTGTTTGAAAAATTCTGATTCCTTTTCTGCTGATCGTTTACGACATATTTCTTAAGTTTTTAGCCTTCCCATTTTTGGTGCTGAAATCTTTGTTTGTAGACTATTCAGTCTCTTCCCGAACTTGAACTTTGCTTGATTTGTAATACATCAAAAGTTTTACCCTAATAACTTGTTGAACTTTAATAGCCCCTTTCCTATGAGATTTTGCATTATACAAGCTATATGCCCCTGTTCTGTCTCGAGAGTCATGGTCAACTGTTTTGCATGATTTAGTTTTCATATTTATAGTTATACCCTTAAAAATTATATTCTATGCTCTCATTCCTGTTAACTTGGGAGCCAGATTTGTTATGAATACCTTTTGCATTGACAGTCAAGAGTTTCTACTTTCACTATTTATTGGGATGTGAACTTGTAACAATAATCTGTTATCTCTTTACTCAGGTAATTATTAGTGTAATCAATAAGCACTATAATTTACATAAGTTGGATGGTAACTCAGTTGTTGACTAGTTCCTGAATCCCGAATCATCTACATGAAATACTTAAATACAGTGAGTGTGTTTTAAGGGAACACTAGTGTGCACAAGTCTGAATTTAAGCTGTGAGTGTTGTCTCTGTGAGTGAAGTTTCATATATTCACAGTGCCTTGTTTACTTTTTTTTTTTTGCCAAAGAGTGCCTTTTTTACTTGGTTGCACTGATTTTGATGAGATAAAATTCATATGTACTACATAAATTTGTGTCTTAGTACTCAGTGGATCTGCAATTATGTGGATTTGTTCCAAAGGATGCAAGGCCAAATATATTTATATATATACTAAGAAATATATTTTTCATGATCGCCATCCATCATCTTTTATTATAATAGATATTAATTTATTGAGTTTTCAATTTTAAAATGAATTGGTTAGCTAAGTTATAGAGCAATGAAAAAAAAGAAAGAGAAAAAAGGTGTCTCAGTCTATCTAACATAGCTCTATTTAGTGTGTTTTGGAATTTGGAACTTGAGGAAGATATTATTATTATTTAGTAAAAAGAGTGGTATTATGATTTCCTCGTTTTGTGAACCTATGTTTTTAATTAGCCAATTATATTGGATACTTATTATTAGTGCTATTGACTGCTACAGGTTAAGGAATTAAGTCAAACATTATCCTACTGGTTGTCCAAAAATAGTTAAGAAGATTGAGATCTACTTCAACAATATCTCTTAATTCTTCAGCTTACACAAAGACAGTGTTTCATCAACAACAACAAGCTGAAAGAAAGGTTCATTGTTTGTCACATTTTATTCATACATTGTGTTGTTTTCTAATATCTTGTATTTAAGAATATCTAGCCAGAACAATATTCTTATTATGTTGTTTGTAATATTAGTTACAAAGGATTCCCCTCCATTATACATATATTATTGCAATTGTACTTGTCCTGGTTAGCTAGCTAGCTCTATCTATATATACTTATATATATATATATATAAATATATATATATATATATATAATGGTACCTATATATTGGAGAAATAGAGAAGCACAAATTAAAGTAGCTAGGATTATTTGTCTTATAATGCATGATCAACTCATTTAATTTTCTCTGTAAAGTAATGAATGAAATTTGTGCACTTTGATAAGAGATGCTACCAACAAGATCCTTTTGTGCTAGCATCTCAAGTGCATCAGTGTTTTTATGTTGGGAGTCATTTGGATGAAAATATATATTATGTCATGAAGACAGTCCCTAGAGATCTATTCAATATGGGAGATCAATCAGATGGTGGCCAAGAATTTCATTGGGGTGAGCCATCTGATTCTTCATCCAATCCTACCCTACCAGTTGATGATGGTGAAGTTGATTTAGTAAGAACAGATGTACCAGCTACAATCATTGATCAGCCTTTACCAACACTTGATGACCAATCACATGAAATAGATTATGAAGAAGATTCTGACTTTGATGACACTGATTGGGACTATATGGATTAGCTTTTCCACTCTTTGTTTTTATTTGCATTGCATCTGATAAAAAATGTAATTGTAATTTCCATCTCATTCTTTAGTTTCTCTTCTTTCTTTCTTTTTTCTTTCTTTCAATTTCCATGGATGAAGCATCAATTATATATATTTGTTTAACATTTATCTTTACCATTTCAGTTTTGAGCACTGGACATGAAAATGAACAAGGGAGAAACTTCTAAAGGAAAAGCGTTGGCTTGTGCCAAAAAAGCTAGAGATCCTAGCATCAGAAATGGTTTCAATTTTGATCTCCAAGCTAAATCAAGCACTGATTTGCTTAAAAAATTCAAGAAATTTAAACTTGAAAAACTTCAGAATACGAAAGCAAGATTGTTGGAGAGCAGATCAAAAGAGGCAAAAGGTGGGTCTCATCAAAGACAACAGGATAAGGTTGACACTACCAATACACTCATTCAAAATGTGCCTGAAGTTCAATATAGCAGTGAAGCAAGTGGATCTTGAGACACAAGATGTGATAGTAAGTTGCTATCTGAAAGAACTTTTTGCTTCATATGAAATGTGAATCTTGTGTTATGTTCTTTGGTTCTTTCTACTGTATTGTCTCTTCTCTCAATTTACCCTTGGTTATAGTCTGTTCAAAGAAATTGCAGCTTGAAAAATTCAAAACTTGAGTAGTCAGGAATAATGGGTAATTGAGTTTGGTTCCAAATAATGCAAGCTGCAAATGTTCTAATTATATATATTGCTCTCTCTGTTCAGAATTTCAAATAACCTGTTCTGATTTATATTCTTTCAAGATGAAATCATTAATATGCTTTTAAGGACCATATATATAGAGTTTGGTGATCCATGAAGAACACTGATTTGTTACAAATTCTATTTATTTTTTCTATAAGAAAAGACCGAAAGGTTGACACGAGATAAAAAGAAAATTTGTTTAAGCAGAAAATTCCAACTTATGGTACATTTCTTATCTGGAAACAATATTCAGTTGGTCCCTTCTTCCCAACAACCTAATTACTAGCTAATCATGGGACATCATATAACTTGAGTAGAATTTTCAGTTTGCTTCATGGAATTCAGTTTTTTTTTTTTTAGCAATGCTTGAAAATGTCTAGAATGTGGCCATATTATTTAAAATGTGATCTCCTTCAAAAATTAGTACTTGTCCTGGATTTTGCTATTATTTTTAGATTGCATCTTGCTCATTTAAATTTCAACAGAATGAATCATGAGATAATTAATATATTTTTAATTTCTTAGTCTATTTTTTTTTAACAGTCACAACTTCAAGATCATTTGACCCAAAACCCTGAGCAAAATCATACTGAAGCCTTTAAAGAAGTGCTTGGGAAGGAAAAAGCTGGTAGAGTTCGTTGCTATGGTAGAAATGTCACACCAACTGCTTTAAAGCAAAAGGAAAAGCAACAACAAATTATTAATTCTATGAAGCAAGAACATGATAAGGAGATGAGTTCTTTGAAAAGTGAGATGGAAGATATGAAACAACAAATGTCTGGAATGCAATCTTTCATAAAAGTTTGGATGCAACAAAACAGTTCTGGGATGAACATGGAGAATTTAGATGCTTTTTTCAGGTCCTTTCCAAGTGAAGCTAACAACAATGCACAAAATGTTGGGGGACAATCTAATGAGCATTCTACAACACATGCTTCAAATCTGGATAAGGTATTTTATTTTTTTATTACTTCACTTTTATATTGTTTAAAGAAGAAAATGTGAGTTTCTTTAATTATATAATTTTTTTTCAAATCAAGATGTTTCATTCTTATTAATTTTAAATTTCTAATAATGTGTCATCTTTTTTATGTAGGGACTTGGGTGAAAAAAGATGCAAGGTTTTGTGAAGTCTATTGAAGTTATTATATTGAAGACCTTTTTGGATGTTTATTAAATTTTTCTACAATATCACTTTTTGTTGAATATGTATCTCACTTTGAGTCTTAGGGGTTTTTGTTGAAACTTTATGTGAAAATATTGTATGGTTATAGTAATTACTTTTCTTTCATGATGCTTGATCTAAATATATATTCTATTGAATATAAAATGAGTTTAATTTTATATAGTATGATATTAGCAAATTATTATATAATTTATTTGTATATATTTATTTAAAAATTGTTTCAAAAATGTAAAAAAAAAATTGCTGATTCTTTTAGGGAACGGTTTTTAAATGTTGTTACAAATAAAACATGAAAACCGTTCCCTAATCACAAAGTATAGGGAACGGTTTTATGATGTGGCCATATTAAGTATAGGGAACGGTTTTCTGCTGTGGCCATATTAAGTATAGGGAACGGTTTTATGCTGTGGCCATCTTAAGTATAGGGATCGGTTTTCTGCTGTGGCCATATTAAGAAGATAACAGGTAATATTTGTTGCTTAAAGTGGCAACGGGTAAAAAATGTTGTTGAAAAAAAACATGAAAACCGTTACCTAATCACAAAGTATAGGGAACGGTTTTCTGCGCTCGTTGCCATAGGGTCAAATAACCGTTGCCTTAGATAATAGGTAACGGCCGAATATAGTACGGTTGTAAACCGTTGCCAAACCGTTGCCTATTCTAATAGGCAACAGTTATTGTATTATAGAGAACAGTTTTTGGCCGTTGTTAAAAGACAAAAATGTTGTAGTTAACCGAAACTCGAACCATATAAATCCAGGAAAGCATAAAACATATTGCGGAACTTACTAACCTGGACGCCATCGCTAATATTCTAGATCTTGCTAGTGGCTCTGCTCCACCAAGACTGATCTCCAAACGTTGATCTCCTCGTCACTAACCTACTAGAGGTAGAGCCATATTTCCACGACTGATCGCGGAAGAAGAACTCGAAGAGAGAGAAATATAACTATATGGGTTCTCTCAATATGAGAGCCCCCAAGCCAATACATGGATTGAGTTACTTGAATGATGGGGAATCACTCCTATTTATAGGAGAATTGGAAAGCTCCCAACTACTAACTATTTGATGTGGGACTTAATTAAAATAGCTCACATTTCAATTAGTTAACCCATAACTCAATTGGACTCCCACATGGGCGGATATTTAGCCCGCAAAATCCAACATACTCCCACTCGCAGAAGGTGGGAGGCCATGACATTCCTTATCACAAAAGGAATTTTCTATCTCTCAATCTCTTGTCGTTTTCTTTCATATTCCGTGTCAGTCGTGACCGCTTGGCACGAGATGTGGGAGCTTTATTCTAGAAGCCTTTTAGGCCCAGCAATAAGTGATGCTACAACCCAAAAGGTGTGATGATGTGATCACTTGTTTCATCCAAAAAATAAAGGTGTCATGGTTCCCTAGACATGTTGACCGAGCACCCGTCGTAAAGTGCCAAATGAATCAAATTAATAATACTCGAGCCTCGCAAGTATTACTATATATTACTATATAGTATAGATGCTAACCCAAGGTCGAATCTCTCACGGAACTCAATGTGATGAGATCTAAGAGAACTGTAATTGAGGGTGAAGTTTGTAGTTTTATTATTAAGAGTAATGATAATTATAAATTTAATTAATGAAGAATAATAATACTTGAGAGAAAACCTTTGAGATGGACTATCATAGTTCATAAACGATAAAGAGTAGATAATTGATTTGCATTATTTAACCATGCACATTCGATTATGTACTTAATAATCATTAAATACCATTCATATAAGTGAAGTGCAATTCACCCTAGTTATAGGAAATGCTATTGCATCTCCAAATGTACGAGCTATTAAAGTAATGCCAAAAGATATATAATTAGGATAGATAACTCAACCAAAACTGGGAAATTGAGATTTTGTCATTAACCTTTCAAAGAAATCTCTATTATTCCAGATCAAGCTAATGAACAAATAGTAATTAAAGAACAATACTAAAGACTATATTTTCTAAGATAAGATTTAGATAGAACACTCCTTTGTAAACCAACCATGTAACAACATGTTTAAAGAGCAAACTTTATTAATCGTAAAAGAGATAGACTCCTAGAATACCAACAATTATCCCTAATAAAGTACTGAACTACCAATCTAATGTATAAACAATTCAACACATACCTATGATGAAATTGAGCATACTCATAAATGCAATATCAACATATGGACTCTACAAGAAAAGCGTGATGAACTCAAGTTGCATTCTTGAGGCATTCCTCAAGTATCTACCTAATTAGTTACTCATGCTCTAGGCAGAGTAATTCCTAAACTATACTAAATTGTGGTCTTGTGATTAAGCGGTTTCTGAACAATTTGAGCGTGGAATGACGAGCTCTATTTATAGGCATGAATAATAGACTTGGGCCGCAAGTTGTGGAACAGAATCGGACTTGTGCCGCGGGATGTGCTGGCGGCACAGCGAGATATCCGCAATATCTTAACGGCATCTTGATAGCTTGAATCCTGACCGTCCAAAACATATCTTTGACCAAGTTGTTGCATGTGTCGTTGGACTTCCTGGCAGCACAAGCAACGACACGCCCTATTTTTGCGTTGAAGCTTATCTGCTGACGTGATACTCTCTCAGATACGTGTGTCGTGGGAATTCCTCCTTTGTGCCGGCGGCACGCCCAATGGCACAAGCGTATCTTGTGCGATTTGATATCTTCTCGTTGATTCTAGATGTTTCCCTCTTGGTTTGGCCCTGTTTGGATATTTAAACACTGAAAAACCCATTAAGTAGCACTTATTTATAAATTACAATAAATAAACGCTAAATAATATAATTTAGGGTAAATTACACTTTGGTACCCTTTGGAGTTATTTTGTAATTTTAGCCATAACAAATTTTGCAAAAGTTACATATTGACCCCAAAAATTTTCAAAAAATTACAAATAGGTCCCTGGATACATATTATCTAGGGACTAAAATGAAAAGTTTAAAAAAATTGGTGTCAATATGTAATTTTTACAAAATGTTATGATTTAAATTACAAAATAGCTCCAAAGGGTACCAAAGTGTTAATGGAGAATACCACAGGGTACCAAAGTGTCAGGTTTTAAACCACAGGGTACCAAAGTGAAATAGGGTCAAACCACAGGGTACCAAAGTGTAATTTACCCTATAATTTATCCACTTTATTATGTCATACCTTGGTGTAGCCCTTAGCATATTAATTGGTCTATTTGCAAAATATTATCATTATTAACACGTAAAAAAAGACCAAATAACATGTTAATATTTGGGCTGATCAAATCCCTCACACTTAAACTTTGCACTCCTGAGCAAAGCTACGAAGTAGAAGAAAAGAAAACATGCCAAAGAATTAAAGAACTTTCCCAAGTTCATGATTCAAGGCTAGCACATAGTCATAACCTTGAGCTATAGAATTCACCAAGCAAGTAACTCTGTAAAGTAGTGCGATCTAATTTCTATAAGACCAATTCCAAAAGTGTATCACTCTCCTCACTAATTGGGCATTTTCTCTCAAGTCATTCCTTAGACTAAGCTTCCTACCATAGGCTTGTAAAAATTCTCAAAGTCTCCACTTTAAACGAAATAATGATACTTTTAATTAAGAGGTCTTTACTTGGGTTGTAATGTCAGAATAAATGCTAATATTTATAAGAAGAAATAAAGAGGGAAAAGAAAGGAAAACAGTGTTTTACTAAAAATTTCTCTTTGAAGTTTTACTTAACAATTCAACTCCACTTATCTACCAAAAGAAAGTAGCTAGTTTTCTGTAGGGCTCACTTTGAGTCATATGGCACAAGACTTTCTTTTGTTGACTGACCAGTCTTTTTCTCTTGCGAACCTCTTATGATGATATTTTGATACTTTGAGCTTACTTCAAGATACTTTTGATATTTTTGCTTGACTTTTATATTTGTATTCATTTTTTTCTTGTGTCGAGATCTTTCTCTTTTTTTTTTTTTTTCATAATATTGCTAGCTAATTTCACCTTTGAGAGTTGAATTAAAAAGTCCATCTTCTTGAAGGAATTTAAAAGTTTTCACCCTATAGTGTTTAGGCTCAAAGAGGCTAACAAGGGATAGATATAATAACTGGCTTGTGTTTGGAATAAAAGGGTTGAAGAAACAAATGCCTCTATCATATTAAAAGTCATTAAATCTAATAAGCTTTAACTAAGAACCAAAACAAGTTATAGAGAAAACATAACTAGGAGACTGAATTTCTCTCTAAAAGATATATATATATATATATATTATAGGCTTTAATCTTCTAACTAGGCTGAGTATCTCTCAAATTGGTCTATAAAAATTAAACAATACTACTAAACCTAGAAAATTACTTAGATTATTCTAAGGCTATAGAGAACAACTAAGACTAAACTTTTATCATAAACATGAAATTGTTCACTCAAGACTTAAAACATATTAAAAATTCAAATAATTCGAATTCTACTCAAAAAGTGAAAAATAAAAGTGTAGATTATTTAAATCAAGTACCAAGGTAATTAGGCGAAAAATAATAATTTTAAATTTTAAAATTTATAAGATATGCAAAAGAGCGCCTAAAATTTAAAATTTTTGGGTAAACCAAAATGTAAGTTACTTTAACTCACTCCTCTCTCCCACACTTAAAACTAAATATTGTCCTCAATGTTAGGATTAAATAGGAGAAAAGGCTAAGGTAAGAATGTGAATTTTCTCCTCTCTCCCCCACACTTAGAAGAACACATTGTCCTCAATGTTAAAGGGCAATAAAAAAATAAGAGAAAGAAAAGAGAAAATTTAAAATTGGGAATTAATTTAAACTATCAACTAGAATACTTGAAATCATAAAATAATAAAAAGTCCAATAAATATTTTATTTATGAGAAATAAATATAAGGCAAAATGTTGATTGAATAATAAATTAGAAAGTTAAAATAAAAAGACAAAATAATTAAAAACAGAATGATCTGAAAATTGACATAATATGAAAATAACAACTAATTTCTACGCGAAATAAACTCTTTTTTTTTGTCAAATTGCACTTGTAGTCTATAACTTTTGCTCAGGTCTCAATTTGGTTCCATAACTTCTTTTGTTTCACTTTTGGTCCTATATCTTTTGCTCACGTTACAGATTTGGTCCCGTATCACTTTTGGTCTCATATCTTTTGGTGAGGTTTTAAAATTAGTCTCAGATCTTTGCAAAACTCTCCACCGTCAATCTCACATGATCCATAGATATAGGACCAATTTTGCAACCTGATCCAAAGATACAAGACCAAAAGTGCAACACGGGACCGAATTTGCAACTTGAGCAAAAGATATGGACCAAAAGTGCAACATAAAATGTTATGGGATCAAATTGAAATCTGAACAAAAGTTATAAGACCAAAAGTGCACTTTAACCTTTTTAGATATTTTTGTACGAAAATGGCAAACTACGGTCTCTAAGCCAGTTTTCCATAAATTTATTTGGAAAGTATATATTTATATAAAAATCTTTATATATTTAATTATTTATTATAAATTTTTTAATAAAATAAGATATATGATAAAATTATTTCACATGATCAATCGTTAAAAAAATAATATGAAACATAATTTTTACATATTTAGTCATAAAACATATATAAATAAAATTTATAACAAAAAAGTTTGCATGAATTTTTTGTTTGAAGTGTTTACCATGAAATTGTCTTATAATAAATAGGGTAAATTATACAAAAGGGTATTGTGGTTTGACCCATTTTTAGATAGGGTCCATGTGGTTTAAAAGTGTCAAATAGGGGGCACGTGGTTTACTCTGTTAACAAAAAGGGTCCCGAAGTAACCAAGCTTGGTTGGTCTAGTGGTTAGCTCACTAGGTGAGCATAAGCAAGTGTCGAGGGTTCGATCCCCGCCTTGTGTATGCAGCAACCAATTGGCCAGCGACAAACCCTTAAATGAAGCTCAGATCCGCGGAGGATTAGTCCTCAACCCATCGAGCTGGGGGATACCTTAGGCAACCAAAAAAAAAGGGTCCCGAAGTATATTTCCGTCCAAAATTTAACGGAAATTTTGGCTAAAATATTATTTTAAGACCCTAATTATTAAACTTTATGTATTTGACTCCCTATTTGATAAGAGAAGGACTTTGAGACAAAAAAGAAAAGTTTCATAGTAATAAATGAAATTTCACTATTAAGTTTAGTTTCTCTAGCATCTTAAATTATAGTTCACTCCCAACAAGATTTATTTTCTACACTTAAGTCCTTTTCTTATTATAATAGGATCAAAGCGTAAGAAAAATAAATAAATTGAAATTTTTATCAATTTTACCCAAACCAAAATAAACAAACACGTCTT
>QANZ01009479.1:36247-58847 GCA_003254925.1 Chamaecrista fasciculata
AATTATTTAAACTGTAGAAAATTTAAGACAAGACATAATGTCCCAGACATTTCCTCTGTGTCTTAAATTAGGCCACGGAGTGACCCACGAAACTAATTCGTGTCCCTAATAAGGTGTGTTCTAATCCTGCTCGTGTGTGACCCAGCAGGCCCCACGTGAAGTTGGCAGTAGGTCATCCCTATGTCCTACAAGTCGTGAGCGGACTCTAGCAAGCCATCGCGACTACCCAAAACACGTGAGTTGATCGATCGTTACCAAAACCTATTTTAACCTTCGTACCTCCTAGGCACCGACCCTATTGTTCTGTGATATCTTGGTTATGGATCAGGCACGGGAAGGTCATCCATGATCCAAACCTTTACTTTCTCGATCTCCTTGAGTAAGTCCCAATATCTAGCATGGCCATGCATTTCCTGGACAGACTCATCGAGGGCGCCAGTAAGATATCTCCCAATTTAATGGGGAACAAAATCCCAATTTTGGTCAGTCCACATTCCTCAGCACGGCAATCAACCAAACCCGTACTTAGCCCTTATGGCTACCCTGCTACGGGCAACGTTAGACTAAGCCAAAGTCTGACAACTGCAACGCCGGAATAATGATGACCTCAGGTCTAAGGCGTCGTGACAGGCGTACAAGAGAGGCAAGCTGATGACTAAACCCATGCAGGACTCTCCGGGTCAGTCCAGCAACTCGTAACCCCTTACGTAATTGCACCATGACTCTCGTTCCAGCATCTAGTGCGTGCATCCCTATGCACCGAGGTCATGCTGATCTTAGTTCATTTTCGCTCCCACGAAAACAATCGATCAGGGACAGATTTAGATTAATTATCTTATAATTAATCATGGACGTAATCACAGTAAACATGCTAATAATGTGAAAACCATTAATTTATCTCTATAAATTAATCCATATGTTCATAACATATATAAAAGAGGATTGGCCCTAGGGCACAATTCCTAACAGCTTCATCATTGCCCAGCATTATAACTCCAGAATGCACTGGTTCATAGGTAGAAAACAAGTCCCTATTTGGGCACGTGATAGATGCAACCTGAGTCTAGAATCCACTCCTCTTTATCAAATTCAGTTGCCGCCACAGCCATCAAAACATCACCATCAGAATCTGTCTCTGCCACATTAGCTTCTGTAGACTTTGAATTTTTGTTCTTCTCTTCCTTCTCCTTCTTATTCTTGAGTTTATAGCATTCCGACACATCTTGACCACTCTTCTTGCAATATTTGCAAGATTTGATATTGTTTTTTCCTTTAGACTCAGATCTTGATTGCTTGTGAGAATAAAGCATCTCCTTTCTTTTCATGTGGAGCATCCAAATCAAACCTTTCTTTGGACAACAAGTTTGATTTTACATCTTGAAAAGAAAGTGAATCAAAATTAGCACTATACAACATAATTTCTTGAAAATGTCTATAAGAGGGAGGAAGAGATACAACCAATAGGACAACTTTGTCCTCATCTTCTATTTTGACATCTAGATTTTCCAAATCAATAAATAGAGAATTGAATTCATCTAGATGATTTCTTATTGATGTAGATTCAGCCATTTTGAGTGAGAAAAGCCTCCCTTTGAGTCTCAGCTTGTTAGCTAGATTCTTGGTCATGCAGAGGCTCTCCAATTTGTTCCAAATGCCGGTGGTAGTGGTCTCTTTAATCACTTCTCGTAATACCTCTTCAGAAAGACAAAGTTGGATGGCTGCAAGTGCTCTTCTATCAATGTCATTCCAGGTTTCTTCATCCATGGAGGCTGAATTTTTTGCTTTCCCTTTAAGGGTTCTGTACAGCCCATTAGTGGTCAGCACAACTGACATTTGCACCTTCCAAATGGAGAAGTTGATGTGCCCATCAAACTTCTTTATGTCACACCTAGTAATGGTTGACATTATTCTCCAAATCTTGCTACCAAGAACCTAGCTTTGATACCACTTGTAGAGTTTAGGAACCCTTAGGACACAAAAGAAACCCAAAAACGCAGGTTTCTTGGACTAGGCAGCAAGAGTACAAAAACAGAGAATTTAGGGAAGAAAGGTGAGAGAGAAAGAAGAGAGAAGAGAGGAGAGAAAGTGAGGGGAATAATTCAGGAACTTTTATTCCTCCTTGAAACTGAATGATACAATTTTTGTGTGTTTGCCTAGAGGGCATAATGCAAGGTATTTATAACTCATACCTTTGCAACAACTTCAACTAACTAACTAACATAAAATTACATAAGCTATATTAAATGTAACAAAATAGAAATAACTACCTAACAGAATAACCACAAAACTGAAACTGTAACAGAATTAGTACCAAATTATAACAGTAATCATAACACCCTATGGACAACTCCAACAACATAATGTTATTTCCTTTGCATCAGCATATTTAAGCATAGCTTCAACAGCATTAATTATCTCTATCAATTCTGCCCCACCCACCACTCGTTGAGAACTCGGAAAATGTCTAAGGAATGATTCTTATTATGCGATTCTCACTGTAACTGCACAAGAGCACCGAATCGAAGAAGATAAGATATATCTTTGTTGTTTATAGGCGCAAAGATGACAATGTCACTACTTGGAAATGGTTGGGCCTGTAAATTCCAATTACGTAGAAAAATGACTCATCAAGAGTAACACGTAGCTCTGAACTCATTGCAATCAGACTTGAAACGATAAATATATGACCAACTTTTCTTATTTAACTATGAAATGAGCAACCTATTTTCGGAGTCCAACATTTTCGACCTCATTTATACATACATATATATAATTGTATATTCTTTTTAAGTCAATAGACGTTGAAAAGTTTTTATTGAAATTCATTAATGTATAGTTTATAGATTTCCATTAAAATACATTAGTATAATTAATAGCATTCATATTTTCTTAAGTTGGAAAGTTAATTGAAAGGTATTGATTTTAATTAATAGCATTCTCTTGTATGGCCCAACATCAATATTAGAGGCTATTTTCTTTTCCTTTTGGGGTGAACAACCTAGGGTCCGTTTGTTACAATGTAAATGGGTTTTACAATGTAAAAGGGCACGCATTCCAAGATTTTCATGAGTTTGGTATGGTAATTTGAGCTATGTAAAGTGGATTACAATGTAAAGGGTTTTACATTACATAGGCCATTTTTCTTTTCTTCACATTTCTGATGTAATTCAAGTCTACCTAGGGAATTATGGTACAATTCCTAATTTGCCCCTCTCACTCCCATCCCATCTCCTCCCCAAATGGTGAACGGCGGCGGCGGCGGCGGTGCATGGCGGCGCCGACCACCGTGGACGGCGGCGCCGACCACCGTGGGCCACCGTGGACGGCGGCGCCGACCACCGTGGACGGCGGAGCCTGCAACCGTGAACGGCGGTGGTGGGCGGCGACGGCGGCGGTCTGGTGGTGGTTGTGGGAAGGGCATTTTTGTCATTTTTTTCTATATCTATTTTACTTTCCCTCCCCTACCTTTTTATACCAAACACTTTCAATTTTTACCTACTTTACATCCCCTCAACTACTTTTCCTTTCCCTCACAATTTTTCCCTTGTAAAACCCTTTCCTTTAGATTAAAAATTTTTAGTCCGCATTGCGAGGTTTGTGATTTCTAAACCCAATCTAACTTGTGAAGTGTGAACTATAGTGCAAAAAACCGGACCGGCCATTAATCCGGTGGAAGGCTCGGGTCACTGGTTCAATGGTTCAACCGCTAGGTCACTAGTTCAACCGGTTGAGCCGGTTTACTTAAAAAATACATTTTCAAATATACATATTCATTAAATACACATTAATATCTTACAATAATTTAAATATAAAGTAAAAATTAAACACTTTAGTACCCTTTGGAGCTATTTTGCAATTTTAACCACAACAAGTTTTGTAAAAATTACATATTGACTCTAAATTTTTTTAAAGTTTTCATTTTAGTCCCTAGATAATATGTATCCATGGACTAATTTGTAATTTTTTGGGGTCAATATGTAATTTTGTAAACTTTGGCGGGTCAAACCGGTTCACGGTTCACCGGTCCGGTGGTTCAACCGCCGGTTGAACCGGTAACTGGCCGGGTTAACTGCATAAACGGTATTTTTGTTTTTCCTGACCGGTCTGATGTCTGGTTCGCCGGTCGATCGGTTGAACCGCCCGGTCCGGTCCGGTTTTTTATACTATTGACTGTGAACCCTCACATCAATTTTTTTTTTTATTTATGTATGTATTTATATTTTGGCAAAAGACTTTTTCGTGCCCCTAACGTTTGGGGTTAATTTCAGTTATGCCCCTAACGTTTTTTTTGTGTCAGTTATGCCCTCAATGTGAAATGTTGGTGTCAATTATACCCCAACTTCAATTTTTTTTTGCCAAAGTCCTATTTTGTCCGTCAAGTTTGCTCAAAGTTCCGTTTTGAACCCTCAAGTCTCTGGTGAACTTCCCGACGAGATACACGGTAGCCTCGACAACTACGAAAACTCCTAATCCAAGGTTTTTTGACCTCCTGAGTTCAATGACGGCCTCCATTTTGTGAAAAAAATGACTGGCCAGCCACCGAAAAATCGCTGAAAATCATATTTCCGGTCATTTGATTGCAAAATGAAGGCTGTCATTGAACTTAATAGGTCAAAAAAACCTTGAATTAGGAGTTTTCGTAGTCGTCGGGGTCGTCGTGTATCTCGCCGGAAAGTTCACCAGAGACTTGAGGGACCAAAACGAAACTTTGAGCAAACTTGAGGGACCAAAATAGGACTTTGGCCCAAAAAAATTTGAGGTTAGGGTATAGTTGACACCAACGTTTCACATTGGGGGCATAATTGCCACAAAACAAATGTTAGGGGCACAACTGAAACTCACCCCAAATGTTAGGGGCACGAAAGGGTCTTTCGCCTTATATTTTTGTATGTTTTTTTTTTATGTATTTATATTGTTAATTCTTTATTAATAAGATATTTTGATTTAAAAATTTACATGATTACGTATATATATTACATTTATATATCTTATTGAGTGTATTTTAATTGATTCATATTTTTATATATAAATTCTATATTTTTTTTAACATTTGTCATGTGTACGCCTTTTTATTCACTACTCACAAACTTATAATAATATTGTTTAGTTATGAAAATTAAAAATATTTTAAAAAAAAAATACAAACTCAACTAGCGGATCAACCCAACCCAACCCAACCCACAGTTTTGCAGGTTGAGTTGGTTCGGGTTGGATTTTTAAAATTACAAAACCCAACCCGCAAACTTATGTGCAGATTGGGTTGAGAAGAAAATCCCAACTCAACTCAATCCATATTAGGGATGGCAACGGGTGGGTATCCGCTCATTTTATCAATATTCGTATCTGTATCTGTTCATTCTCTTCAATATCCCTATCCTATAAGTATCCGATATCCGGTATCTGACGGGTACCCTAAATATCCAAAATGCCCTAAAATAATGGATATAGGATAGGATATCCTAATTCAAAAATCGGATATATCCGATATCCGATACCCAATATCCGTTAATTAAAATAAATTAATTAAAAATATAATAAAAAATGTATATAGTATAATAAAATATTTATATTATAGGGTATCGGATATTGGATACCCTAACTATCTGTTCATTTCGGACGGATACCAGATAATTGATTTTTTATTTTCAATACTCGTATCATATCCGATATTCGGTATCCGACAGATATCAGATATTTTTTACGGGTGGATTTAGGATATTTCACCCAAATTGTCATTCCTAATCCATACTTGGCCAAACGTTTTTCTTTTTATCAAATATATTAGAGGCATTATATATAGGTGTGTGTTGTATTTTGGAAGGAATATGTTATTAATTTTTTTAAAAGAAGTAATTGATGAAAAACGTTTGAAACCGAAACTGCTTTGAAAAGGTGAAAAAACGAGGAAGGCACAAGGGAATTCAAAGAGATTGGCAAAAATTACATGAGCTTGAGAAAAATTTGTTTAGGAACTTGAGCTTGAGAAAACGATGATGGTGCTTTATCACGTTTATTTTCTCTCATTTGATATTTTAAACATTTAACTTAGGATAAATTACACTTTAGTACCCTGTGATTTGGTCATATTCCACTTTGGTACCTTGTGGTTTAAAAAATGACACTTTGGTATCCTGTGGTATTCTCCATTAACAGTTTGGTATCGTTTGGAGCTATTTTGTAATTTTAACCATAAAAATTTTTACAAAAATTACATATTGACCCCCAAAATATTTTTAGAGAATTAAAAATAAGTCCCTGGATACATATTATCTAGGGACTAAAATGAAAACTTTAAAAAAAATTGGGGCCAATATGTAATTTTTTCCAAATCTGTTATAGTTAAATTACAGAATAGCTCCAAAGGGTACCAAAGTGTTAATGGAGAATACCACAGGGTACCAAAGTGTCATTTTTTTAAACCATAGGATACTAAAGTGAAATATGACCAAACCACAGAGTACCAAAGTGTAATTTACCCTTTAACTTATGTGTGAACTGAAAAATGAGGATTGTTCTTTAGTTTCTGAATTTAAAAGGTAATTGACCGGACACCCGTCGTAAGGTGTCAAACGGATCAAATTTAATTATACTCGAGCCTTGCAAGTATAACTATATTTAGTAAAATATAGTATAGATGCTAACCCAAGGTCAGATCTCTCGCGGAACTCAATGTGATGAGACTAAGAGAATTGTGACGAAGGTTGTAACTTCTGTAATTGAGGGTTGTCACGATTTAATAAGATTCTAATGAGTCAAAACAATACTTGAGAGAAAACCCTAGAGATAGACTATCATAGTTCGTTCATTATAAAAATTAGACAATGAATATGCATTTAATTTTCCAAGTTAGACCATGTATTTAAACCATAAACACAATCAATCAAATAATGGAGAGGGCACAAGATTAGTTTAGGTAACTCATCCAAAACTGGGTCTATGAGCTATTTGCCAAAGCTCGTCGGGACAATCTATATTATTGTCACATCGGAACAATAAACAAACATATATATATATATATATCAATTAATACTCCTAATCATGCAAATAAGATATTGTAAACCACTCTTTAGAACCCTAAAGAGCTACTTCATTAATCATGAGAGAGACAAACTCCAAGAATGCCAAGTTCTCATAATTTTAACAAAATATGATCTACGACTTATATATAAACAACTTCAACAATTACATTTGAAGGAGTTGATCATACCTCATAAACGCAACATCAACATCTGAACTTCACAACGAATCATGGTGAACTCAAGTCACATCCTTGAGGCATTCCTCAAGTATCTACCTATTTAGTTACTCATGCTCTAGGCAGAGAACTATTCTAATGTAAAGAGAATTGGTATAAACTAGTCGAAGTCATTGAATTGGTGCGAACCGGATGCTTTGAGCGTGGAATGACGACCTCTATTTATAGTGTTGAGTAGTATGCTTGTTCCGCAAGTCAAGGGAAGAAAATCGCCTCTAAGCCGTTGACTGCGCCGGCGGCCCAGTACGAAGGCGCAGTGAAATATCTGCGATATTTCGATTATATCTTCGTATCTTGAATCGTAGCCGTGCAAAACATACTCTCTTGCTTCAGATTAATCTGCGCTGCGAGATTTCCCTTTTGGGTCGTTGGCTCAAAGAGACGGTGCAACAAACAAACTGCGCTGAAGCTTATATGCTGACGTCATATTCCTAGAATATTCGTGCGCAGCGGGATTCACCGAATCTGGGTCGGCGGCCCACGTGGTGGCGCAAAGATATCTTGTGGTCAACGTGATCTTCTAGAATATTTTGACATTTCCCTCTTGTTCTGGCCCTGTTTGGATAACTGAAACATTGAATAAACCATTTAGTAGCACCTATTTATAAATACAATAAATAAACACTAATTAACTCATTTTATCCACTTTATTCCACCATACCTTAGTGTTGCCCTTAGCATATTAATTGGTCTAATTCTAATATATTATGATTATAAACACACTAAAAGAAGGCCAAATAACTTGTTTACTTTTGGGCTGATCAAATCCCCCACACTTAAGACTTTGCACTCCTGAGCAAAGGTACGAAGTAGAAGAAGAAAGAATATGCCAAAGAATCAAGGAACTTTCCCAAGTTCATGATTCAAGGCCAGCACATAGTCATAACCTATAGCTATAGAATTCACTAAGCAAGTAACTAAATAAAGTAGTGCAATCCAATTTTCATAAGACCAATCTTATAAGTGTATCACTCTCTTTACTAATTGGGTATCATATTTTCTCTCTAGTCATGTCTTAGACTAAGTTTCTACCATAAGCTTGTAGAAATTCTCAAAGTCTCCACTTTAAGTGAAATAATGAAATCAAGAGGACTTTAATAGGGTTGTAGTGTATGGGAAAAGGCTAATATATATGAGAGGAAATATAGGGAGAAAAGAAAGAAAATCGGTGTTTACTTAAAAATCTCTCTTCAAATTTTCCTTAACAATTCAACTCGACTTATCCACTAAAAGAAAGTAGCTAGCTCACTGTGAGACTCATTTGAGTCATATGGCACAAGACTCTATTCTTTTGACTGGCCAGTCTTTTTCTCTTGATAGGCTCTTATGATAATACTTTTAGTATTTGAGCTTTCTCAAAGATACTTTTGTCTGCTCGACTTATATATATATTTTTTTCTTTTGTCGAGATTTTTTATCTATTTTTCTAATAATTTTGCTAGTTAAATTCACCTTTGAGAGTTGAATTGAAAAGTCCATCTTTATGAGAAGATTTATAAGTACACCTTAGTGTATAGGCTCAAAGGGGCTAACAAAGGATATATTTATGGCAACTGGCTAGTGTTTGGGATAAAGGGGTTGAAGAAACAAGTGCCTCTATCATATTAATAATAATCATTAAATCTAATAAGCTTTAACCAAGAATTAAGACAAGTTCTAGAAAAAACAAAGCTAAGAGACTAATCTCTCTCTAAGTACATATATATATATATGTATTATATTATGTAGGCTTAATCTTCCAACTAGGCTGGGTTTCTCTCAAATTGGTCTATAAAAATCAAATAATACTACTAAACTTAGGAAATTACTTAGATTATTCTAAGGCTATAGAAAATAACTAAGACTAAACTCTTATCATCAATATGAAATTATTCACTCAATACTCAAAACATATTAAGAATTCAACTAATTCGAATTCTACTCAAAAAATGAAAAATAATAAGTGAAGTTAATTTAAATCAAGCACTAAAAATAGGAAAATAAAATTTTTAAAAATATTTAAATTTTATAAAATGTTTAGATTAATACCAAAAAGTTTTTTTTGGGTGAACCAAAATATAAATTACTCTAACGTAATCCTCTCCCTCACACTTAAAACTTAACATTGTCCCCAATGTTAGAATCAAATAGAAGTGAAGAACTAGGCTAGGAGTGTGAATTTACTCCTCTTTCCCCCACACTTAGAACAATACATTGTCCTCAATGTTGTAAGGAAAGATAAGAGGAATTTTAAAAACTTGGAAATATCATTATATTATTTATTATTATTATTATTTATTTATTTTTTATTTTATATATTTTTTCGAATTATATATATATTTTTATTTTATATATATATATTCTTTTTAGATAATGAAAATGACTTGAGATCACGAATAATATAAAATTCAAAGAGACATTTTATTTATGATAATTCAAAGGTAATTGTTGTCCAAATAAATAAAAGACAGAAAATTAAAGACAGAAAGAACCATAAATGACAGAATTATAAATGACGGAATTCAAAATGCAAAATAAACTAATCCTAGAGAGCAATAAACTAATTCCTAGAAAGCAATAAACTAATTTTAGATTAATCTTAGACTATGCCCTATCATGTTCTAGAAATTGTGGATATTTTATGCTCTTAACGGTATCTAAGAGTTCCTTGAGCAAATTTCGAATTGCGATCACTTCACGCAGCAGAGACTGACATGGTTCCATGCCACTCTCTGTGGATGAAGTACTCATTGAATCGTCATCAGTGTCAGTCCGTGATTTCTTACTCGGTTGCGTCTCGATAGTGGCCACTAGTCGTACTGGAAAAGGAACTTCTTTAGGTGTTGACGGTATGATTCGTTTACCATGAAGTGGTACCACTTCCCTAAGTTCTAAGATGCAAGCATCGGGGATTGGTTCATCTCCCTCTAGCCATGGTATGTCCAATCGAGCAGCTAAGTAGCATATGGTGCGAGGGAAGTTGAGAGTAGTTAGCTTCTCCTTTCCAAGGCATAGCCATAACTGCTCGTGGATGATTTGTCCAAAGTCCACGGGGCGACATTGGAGGATACAATAGGCCATGACAGCTTGGTCCATTGACATGAGCCCGTTAGAAGGACTTGGGATAAATCAAGAATCAATGATCCTATGGAGTAGACGAACGACAGGGGTTGAGTGAGTGGTGGAGAATGAAGTGAGTATCCTTTGCTCATTTTCAGCAGGATAGGAACCATCGAGGTATCGATAGATAAGATGTCCAAGGGATGCGACGTTGGTTCGATATCGTTGGAAAGAACAATTGGGCACAGATAGACATCCAAATACAAGATGTATTGATTGCATTGGGAGAGCAATCCACATAGGTCCCTCGGAGATAAATTCTATTGAGGTTGGCAATATCGACATGGGAATAAAATTCCCATACCTTATTGAGACTGCCCTTGATAGTTGGTTCAAAGAATACGTGAATATGTCTCTCTCGAATGGCTAGGCTGAGTTCTTCGATTACGGGATCAGAGTAGTTAATCCCCTTTTCAGCATGAACTGGATGGTTACGAACAAAGTCATCGTGATAGCTCTTTGCTCGGATGCTCTTGAATTCGGCCATATCTACAGATCAATAATTATAATTAATATTATAATTATCGGGAAACTAGAAAACTCTACGATAAACTGTCTAGACACTTCAAACTCATCTCAAATCACCTTAAAACCTTATATCGCAAACAAAATTATAATTTGGGGTTGCGCCGTCATGTTGCGCCGTCGGCTCAGACGCCGGTGCAAAATATTTTCCAAAGTTTTTCGAAAATTTTGACAGCAGTGCCCCAGATTACCCTTTTGTTGGCAGAGATAAGTCCTAAAGTCGACTTTTTAGAAGAAGATCCTATTCTATAAGTTCCTAGCGAATTCACGAAAAATAGTAAAGGCTTACCTTGGATTTGGAAGAAGGCTTCGAAAGAGAAGGATTTTTAGCTCTCAAGAGAGTGCTCTAGGAGCTTTTTGGAGTGAATAAGACGTTTTGAGATTTGTGAGAAGCCTAGAGGTTTGATGGGGTATTTATAGGATGAAAATCTAAGATATTCCTAATATATTCGTCAAATCTGCTTGATTTAAAATTTGAATTTAAATCAGATTTGGTAGAGTTTAATCGTGATTAAACTCTTCAAATAATTTGACGTTGGGCCGCCAGGTGCGCCGCTAGCGCAGGTGCCAGCGTAGAAGATAAAAATTGAAATTTTTATTTCTGTTGCTTGGCTGCCAAACTCTAACTAAAAATTAAACTAAAACTAAGAATGCTAAGAATGAAAATGCTAGAATTTGTCTAATACAAATTCTAGGGTCCTAAACTACGAATTAGGGTTAGGGATAACCCTCCTCTTCCCCCACACTTACGCGGAAACCGTGTAAGTGGGAAAAAGGCATCGCAGAACATCTTCAGGGTGGCCTGAAGGTTTCGTGGCGGATTTTTACGAAGTATCCGCCTATCCTTCGCTCGACAGAGGTCCTTTGTCCACATCGGTTGCCATCCTTGTCCTTAAAGAGTGTGGCTCGGATAAGTTTTCGTACCACCTTCCTATTTTTAAGGTTTTAAGTTTTATGCATGGTCGATATCTAGTTCTTTTGTTTATCCTAAACCGACGTGTCTTATGAAACTTAGTCCTATAGTAGTAGTCTCGCATAATAAGACAATAAAGTGCATATTTGTTTGCGAGCCTACCTTTTTGTGTGATCCCTGCATCATCAATGAACGATCCAATGGGCTGATCCAAGTCTTTGATTGTTATTCCTTTGCGCTTTGGATCGAGCACCTTCTCTATGCCTATGAAGTCCACATGAATCCTTTCGGTTGCATTCTTGTATACGCCATCTACATTATGGAGCCATTCTTCATCACTTAGGCATCCAGCACCTATGTCTAAGTTCTTGCACGAACACATGGAGAATAGGGTCCTTGGCTTTTTCGCTAGTCCCATCTCCTTTTCTGCAAAATTAGAAACACTATAGCACAGGGCTATGGTTGGGTTATTTTTATGGCCCACAAGCTGCCACATAGCCTTGTGCTTGGAAATATTTTCTTTGGGTGCTGGTTTCTCTTTTACTTTGGAAGTTACGAGGTCTTCTTCCTCTTCCTTGAAGAGTGAACTAATGTTCATGTCTTCAAAGTTTGTTTCTGGTATATGCAAGCCAGGATCAGGAGGTTCTAAATTTAAAAGAGTTTCAAATTTGAGATCCTCCTCTTTAGGTTTTTCTCCTAGAGTTTTGTTAGATGTACAAATACTTCGCGTTTCCAATACGGAGTGTTCATCGGATTTCTCCGCTTCGTACATCGTAAGTGTGATATTTTGATGTCCATTGTCCATAGTGATCTTTCCCTCCTTCATGCTAATATTAACATTAGCGGTCCGTAGGAAAGGTCTGCCTAAGATTATGGTGTAGTCGGTAGCTCTATTACTACCGGTGTCTAGGACATAAAAGTTAGCGGGAAAGATTAAACCTTTCACTTTGACTAGGACATCTTCCACTATTCTTAGGGGACGTCTGCTGCTTTTGTCGGCTAATTGCAGGATCAACCCTGTGTCCTTAAGTTCGTCCATATTCAAAGAATCGTAGACTAACTTGGGCATAACGTTGATAGCTTCTCCTATGTCCAACAATGCTCCATTGACTACGGCTTTTCCTATCATTCAAGGGATGGTGAATGAACCAGGATCCTTGCGTTTTATAAGTATCTTAGGGTTTAGAAGGGCTGAAATGGTAGGACTTAGTTGAAGTTTTCTTTGGGATGTTTTCTTTTTCTCAACTAAGTTTTTAAATACCTTAGCGTACCTAGGGACTTTCCAAACCAAATCTAATAAGGGGGCATTGACTTTTAGTTTTCCGAATAAGTCTTCTATCTCCTTATCCTTTTTATCCTCTAGTTGTTCCTTAGTCATTAGATGAGAGCTTGGAAACGTGAGGTCTTCTACCTTAGTTTCTACCTTAGTGTCTATCTTAGTTTCCAACTTGTTCACAACAGGAGTTTCTGCCTTTTCCTTCTTATAGTTGAAACCAAAGAAGAATTGGGCATACCTAGGGTGCTTCTCTATTATGGCCTTAAAGTTTTCTCCACCCTTGATCTCTATGAACATCTCTTAAGGCTTAGGCTCTTCTAGGGTTTGCACTAATGTTTCTTGAGCAGGGTTTTCTATGGGTTCGGTTTCTCTAGTGGTAATGGCATGAACTGCCTTAGAACTACTAGGGGCACTTATGTTATTTACTTTAACATCGGTTGCTCGAACGAATGCTTGTTCAAGATCATCGTACTTCCTTTTCACGATTTCCATCTCCTTAGAAAGAAGATCGATCCTTTGTCCCAAATCATCAAATTTCTTCGAAGTTCGAGCTTCGGATTCTTCAAACTTCCTAATGAGGAGTTGAATATCAGTTTCGGTTGAAGATAGGTTTTGTCTTTGAGGAGCTGGGTTATTAAAGTTCTGGTTTTGGAAATAATTTCCAGTCCTAAATCTATTTTCAAATCTTCTAGGAAATTGACTAGGGCCTTGTTGATACATGGCCGAAACTTCCTCGGGTTGATGGGGACATTCCCTAGTTCCATGTTGATATGAATCACACACGGAGCAAGGTGCGGACACAAGAGCGACTTTTCTTAGCGAAGTAGCTAACTTGGCATTCATTTCCTTGACAGCTATAGCTACACTGTCCATGTCTGATGCCAATTTCTCCATCATCGGGTCTGAATCATGGGTTACTATTCCCTTGACAGCACGGGTACGTCTTCTTCGGTTTTCTCGCTTGAGGGCAACTTCCTTGATTAGCTCCCATGCGGTTTCGACATCCGACTTCGTAATGGATCCACTAAACGTGGCATCAACATGATTAGCCTCGTCGTCTAGAAGTCCACTACAAAAGTATTCCACTAATTTCTCCTCAGTGTACTGGTGATTAGGACACTTTACTAAAAGGTCCTGGTATCTAGTTAGGTATTCGAGTAACGTTTCGTTATCTCGTTGTTCCACAGCTGAGATTTGCTGTTTAGCGGCAGATGGTTTATCTTCGGGAAAGTATTTGTCGAGAAACGACCTTCTAAGATTTTCCCAGGACAGATAAGCTGTCCGTTATTGCATTTGATCGCGCACGTCGCGATGCGCACCAAAAAGACCGGCTAAATATGTAGTATAATGATACTCGCCGGGTCGTATTCTCTTAGGGACTCTCGTATGTGGAGTTTAAGCGATTCCAAGAAGCCGGAACTAAAGAAAATGCAATAAAACTATATACTAAACTTATAAAAATTTGTTTGTAAAAGATTTGTTTGAGGACTAAAATAACTAAGGTCTAAAATATCAAAATGCAAATAAAAATAAACTAAAGTTGGAAAGGTCAAATGGAGAAAACACTCGGAGTAATGGACGGATATGGCTCTCATTGCACACAAAATGATATTGAGAGTTTTGTAAACAGGGACTAAATTGAAATGCCATGAAAACTCATAGAAAAGTTCAATTAACTTGGTTAATTAGTTCTTAAACAAGCTTCTAATCAATCAAATTAATAAAACCACAATCAAATTAGTTACAATTCCTTGAGCTAGTTCAATCAACAAACATACATTCATCAACTAAGATAAATCACACAGTTATCACAAACCGATAGAGCTAAACAACGTAGAGTATCAAATTAATGACTCAAAGTGTGATACAATCAATCCAAGCTCAAGAAATACCAACTAAATCATCTATTACATCAGAATCTCAACAATGTCTACCAACAAAAGTGAAACCCTAAGATGAAAAGATGATAAAGTGTAGAAAAAAAACTCCCTAAGACGATGAAATCAGTGCTCAAGCTTCATCCTCCAAGCTCCGAGCAAGGAATCTAGCCGATCATTGAGTGGAGAACAGCTCCTCCAAGTGATTCAGCCATGAATGTGAAGGAAGATGAAGATGGAAGGTAAGAGGAGAAGGGGGGACGAAATGGAGGCTAGGTGAGGTGAGAATGATGTGTGAATGAGGGTTTTTGGTGGATATATGTTAAATGATGAGTTGGGTCAGTTTAGGAACAATATTTCGGGTCCTTAGGGTTTAGTTTCGGGTAAAATGAGTGAGAGATCGGGTTGGGTTTGCAAAAATACGAAATCAGCATGAAAAATCGCGACAAGGCCTTTGGAAAGCCGCTACTGTGCATGGCGGCGGACCAACGGCCTAAGACGCTGTTTTTGAGGCCGTTGGAAAGCCGTCAAGGCAAGAGGAGGCTTTCCAATGGCCTAGTCTAAAATAATGGTGTTTTGCCTTCGTTTTGCTCCCGACTTCATTCCGCTTTGATCCCGGCCTTCTTCCACTTCAATCCTTGGGTCTTTGGCTCCTAAAAACTTACAATTGCACTAAGATAAACATGTAAAATCTCAAGATATAATTAAACACTTAAAATATGAGAGAATTACACTAAAAACCGATAAAAGGACCAAAATGCAATTGTTATCTCAATGCAACAATTATCATATCTAGAGGCCTAAAACACCTAATATAGGTTATAAAACACCACAAAACACATCCAAAGACCTCTAGATAGCATGGTATAAACCGGCTCGATCAACTCCCCCACACTTAGGACTTTGCACTCCTGAGCAAAGGTAAGACTAAAGAGAAACTAAGCATGCAAAAGGCACAATCTATCTACCAAATCCCACAAGGTAACAACAACATGCATGAACCCAAACTAAAGAGTAGACCGAATTAAGACAACTCAAACTAATACATTCAAGAGAATTCTCAATGATCATGTAGCAAGTGTATACACTCAACTCACTTAGGAAGATATTACTCAAGCCACAATAGCAAAGCAACAACCATAAGCTTGAAAGAGCTCTAAATCTCCACTACAAATGCATAACATGAATGATCAAGAGGACTTTGAGGGTTGTAATGATGGGAAAGGCCAAAATGGAAAAGAGAATGATGAAAGCAAATGAGTGAAGGAAAGATGCAAGAATTGACCTCAAGACTTAAAAACAACGAAACTCACAACAAACTCATCCCAAAGGGATAAAAGAATTACCAAGCTCTTTTCAACTTTTTCTTTTCTTTCTCATGAGAATTCCCTTTCTTTCTTTTTACTTTTGCTAGCAATTTATTGGCCTTGATTCATCATATTTTCCTTACTAGACACACAAGGCTTTTATTTTCACTCTTTTTATACTTATTTTTCTTTCTTTTCCTCTTTTTCTTGCTTGGAAAATCCAACCGGTTACCCAAAAGGACAAGAACACAACAACAAAACACGAAAAAGAAAACAAAAGACATAAAAGAGGTCAAAACTTGCATGAAAGGCACAAAATGGGGAGCAAAGGAAAGTGTTTAGGCTTGTGTATGGATGAAGGGTAGGAATGAATGCCTCTATCATATCAAACATGAAAATGCACATCAAGCTTCAATTCAGAATGCAATCAAGTTCTAGTGCAACTAAGCTATTGGACTAAAAATGCACTCAAAAGCAAGAATGAAGATCAATTCAGGCTCAAAACTTCCATAGGGTAAGGGTCTCTCAGACATGATCATAAGAACTCAAATGAATACAACAGCTCAAGACAGTCTTAAAACAGTCACTAATCAGTCTAAAGCACATAAATGGGTTGTAACCATATGAAACAGGCAAACAAATCACATCAAGAGCATACTTGAAATTCTCCCTAAACTTAACTAAACTCAGGAAAACAGAATCAAAAGCAGAGTTCATCAATCAAATCAGTCCATAACATGCAGAACAGGAGCACAAGACAAACAGAAATGCCAGAAACATAGGGAAACAGCTAAAGCATAGCCAAACAGATAAACCCAAAAAATTTTTAGCTGGAGCTAAAATCCACCAACGATGCCTCGCCCCCACACTTAAAATGCTGCATTGTCCTCAATGCAGAAGACAATGGAAACATTGGGAAAGAAAATCAAGCAGCTAGAAAACAACTCAGAAAGGAGACTACTCAGCAGAGCACCAGACAATTTATTCACACTAAAACACTACTCCTAAAAACTACTCATAGAATTCCTCCCCCACACTTCAGATCAGACAGTTATCTCAAACATTCACAAAGCTAGAGGGGAAAGGAAACGAGACAACCTGATCACGGCGGCTTGAAGGGCTCGTTGCTAACATCCAACGAGCGGGGCAGAGAAGATGGTGTGGACTGCTTCTCACACCATTGAGCGACTGCTTGGCCGCCTACCTCAGAAGTCTTGTTTTGGATTTTCTTTTTCTTTGCTTTCTTATGTTTCTTCTTCTTTGAACTTGCAACACAATTAACAGATTTATCAGATTTACAGGAAATCAAAGAGACTAATAATTGATTAAAAAGTTGAGAGATAGCCCCCATAAGGGATTCATCTTGTAGAGTATGAGTGTTCAATCGCTCTAGAGCTGCATCAACTTTTCCCTTAAGAGCTTCAGAGGTAACTCCACCTGCATGGGCAACAGAGAACTTGTCCCCAGAGGGACCATTAGTAGTAACAGAAGAAGAAACAAAATCAGAACAATTAGCAGATATAATAGAACCAGACGAAGGAGGGGGTGATGATTTACAGTTAGTACAATCAACCGATGGACGGTTGAGACTAACCGTCCTCTCATCACCTGCAGCACAAAAAGGTTTAGAAGGTGGAAATGATAATGATTCATCCCTCACCAGAGGAGGGACTGGACGATACATAGCCTGCATAGCATGAAATTTCAGACCTAAAGGATCCAATTTATCATCAGGCATGTCCACAGAGATAGAATACAAAGAACAGGAAAGATCAGTGCTAGAATACCGCATAGCCTCATAGACATTAAACTCCACTCTCCTATCACCTACCTCCATACTAATCCGGCCATCTTTCATGTTGATCAAGACATTAGAGGTCATAAGGAAAGGACGACCTAAGATGATGGTAGAATCCCCGACTACTCCTTCAGACATATCCATTATGTAAAAATCAGCGGGGATAAGGAGGTCTTTGACTTGCACTAGCAAGTCCTCAACTATGCCTATGGGTCTTCTGAGAGTCCTATCAGCTAGCTGGATGGTCATAGATGTAGGCTTCATGGAGGACTCAAGACCTAAAGACTTACAGACTGATGAGGGCATGACATTAATAGCTGCACCTAAGTCTAACAAGGCACCCTGAATCCTAATCTTCCCTACTGTGCAAGGTATAGTGAAAGATCCTGGGTCTTTACATTTAACCAGTAAAGTAGACTCAAAAAGTGCAGACACACTAGTGTTCAATTGTATCCTTGAATTAGCCCTACATTTCCTCTTAGTGGTGCACAAATCCTTTAGAAACTTAGCATAACTAGGAACCTTCTTTACTAGATCTAAGAGTGGAACATTAATCTCAACTTTCTTAAAAAGATCAAAAATGTCCTTTTGGTCCTTATCAAGACACTTATCAGCATTGGACTCTATGCAAGACTTAAGATATGAATCAGGGAAAGGAAGTTTAGAAACATCAACATTTTTACCTGAAGGAGGGCCGTCAGTGGCAACCTCTTTACCCTTACTTTCCCGAAATGGTGGTGGGGTTGATGGCTTCTCAACAGCCGGCTCCTCGATCTCAATCTCAACCCGGTCTTTAGCAACCTTGCCCTTATCCTTCTTTTTAGCATTCAAGGTTGAACCGGTCTCAATTTCCTTGCCACATCTCAATGTGACGGCGTTGAGAGCTTTGGGATTTATGACCGTATTTGATGGAAGGCCTCCCGATTGAGCTTGTTTGTCACTCATAGTATTGGAGAGCTGGGTGACAAAAGTGCTCAGATTGTCATACTTGGCCTTGAGTATCTCCACTTCAGAGGAGATGTTATAAATATTGTTATTGTTTCTAGTTTAAGACATAATGAATACATTTGCAAATCAAATAAGCAAATAAACATTACTTTATTAAAATAGAAACCAATCTTTAAAGTTTACACATAAAATCTTCCTTATCTCTATAAGGAGAAAAATGTTCAAACTTAAAGAGTAACAATAAACTAGCCCTAAAGGGGCAATCCAAGCTATCATGTTCCTTTAGCAGCAACAGCAGCAACCTTTGCTCCATTGTCCACTTCAAGGTCCATATCGCTTTCGTCCTCGTTTTCTACCGTCTCTGAAGACCCTGCACATCAAATGTGAGAACCACATATCGTATCCAATACTTAAGTGGTTTAAGTAGAAAAAGAACATTAACGAAGATACCTGAAGTAGAGGGCATAACGCACTTCTTCTTCCATTGATCTTCCCAGTAGTATTTGCACTTTCTCATCGCGTGTCCTGACACTTGACAGAAAGCACAAGGTACTTCCTCTGAGGGCTTTGCCTTCTTGGTAGGTGATTGACTAGGGTCGTCTTCTGGCTTGGTCTCACCATCCAACTCGATTCCCTTCATCTTTTCTTTACCCTTCAATTTCCTTTCCCTTTTCTGAATCAGGGATGCCTCAACTGACTTGAGCATTCCATGCAACTCAGAAACTGTCTTCTTTGTTCCTCTCCTATAGAAGCTTTTGACAAACGAGTCATAGCTCTTAGGCAGTGAGCACAGGATTATACCAGTGACAATCTCAGGTGGAACAGGGAATCCCAGCCTATCAAGATGATCTATGTACCCTCTCATCTTAGTGACATGGTAACCAACAGATTCACCTTCAGCCATTTTGCAAGACATAAGAGCCTTAGTGGTCTCATATCTATCTTGTCTGATTTGATAGCGGAACATTTCCTTGAGACGCATAATCATCTCATATGACATCAATGTATCCAAGCCCTCATGTAGCTCCGGAATCATTGTGTCTATCATCAGACAAGAGACCTCCAACGAGTCGTCAAAGTGCTTCTCATAAGCCCTCCACTCAGCTCCTGGAGCGCCCTTGGCAGGCTCTTTAGGGATAGGTTTGTCCAGAACATACAGTCTCCTTTCATGGGTGAGAACAATTCTCAGATTACGAAACCAATCGAGGAAGTTCGTTCTGGTCAGCTAATCCTTCTCAAGGATAGCTCGCAGTGAAAAAGTTGAACTACTAGTTGCCATTTGATTCTACAATTTCAAAGATATGAATTTAATTAGCATCATATATATATCCACCATTTTATAAAACCCAGTAAAATTTATTATTAGTGGCTAAGACCCATATTTCACCAAAATTTACCGTCGCGGAAGGCGATCATGCACCTTTTGGCTATTTAGGTAGGTAACTCTTTACCAATCACATCCTATGTGACTCTTAGATCTTTATGGGACTGTATCATCATATGATACGTTTTATGGCATGTTTATCCCATCTAATGCCTTGAGGTCCAAAACCGTTTTGATAACCCCATTAAGTCACACAATAAAACTCGTGAATGGCTAGGCTCAAAACAACGAGGCCGAAGCTTCAAACCCCATATCATCAAGGTCCTACTAAACACGTGTCGCGGAGGGCGATCATCGCATCTAGTATACCAAGACTTCAACGAGGCGTCGTGTTGAATCTCCCATTCACCCGTGTGTCCTCAAGGTCAAGATAGATACGTGTCACGGAGGGCGATCACCGCTCTATGATGAACAAGATTTCCACAGGGTGTTTTATTGATGGCATTAAAACTTAAGATTTTCTAAAAGGGTTAAATATTTAAAATTGTTCCGTTTTATAGTTTAATTTCAAAACTCCTTTTAAAATTAAACGAGTCATGCCACATGTTTATTTCCCCATGTATCACATACATATAAACATGTGCATGGATCTTGCATCATATGCAAAATCCCACGCTCGTATCGTATACGTTGTTGTAGCGTTTAATATTGTAAATAGCATGTTAAAATCGCGTCCTAAACATACATCTAGCGCTTTGTATCACATACAAACTAAATGTAAAGCAAACATATACCGTGTTTAGATATGGCCCACCTATCCTAACAATTCTCCCAAGCCAATGAGAGAATTTTTCTAAAAAGAAAAGGGTAAAATTACAAGAGAGTAAACCCCAGTTACATTGAGGTATAAACTGAAAAGTAAAATTACATCGGATAGAGGGAGACGACACGCAGGCCGTATACACCAAAAACCTAGAGCCATATCCAACACCACACAATTACATATATGAACAATTCATACAATTATGTCAAACACGGTATAGCAAACACACATATCAAAACCGATTTTTGTATTGTGTTTAAAATTAGGATTGTGCAATTTTAACATTCCCTTTTCTTGAATTTAGGCCCATTATCAATAATTATAAAATCAAGAATCACATTCAAGAATTTAAATTATTGATCTTGAAAACTTTATAAAATTCATAATTTTAATAAATTTCCAGCCACCCCTTTTATAATTATAATTAAAACAATTTTAATCATAATTATATGGAATTTCGACTTATGCCTAAAATTTCAAGAAAACCTTTAAATCAATCATATTGATTTCTTTATGTATCACATACATAAAATTTGCACCTTTTACATTAATCCCAAAAACTTTTGGTGGATCTTTTTCGTAAAACATCAACAATCATGCCAATTGAAAAGCGGTAAAACATACATTACACATCACATGTATAATCACCAAAACTAATACATATCCAAAATAGCGTGGCTCTGATACCACTGTTGGGAAATCACCACGCACACAACGCATCGGAAACAGGTATAAATTTAAAAATAAACAAAACCAGAATATGCGCATAGTGATTTCTTTCCCAATGATCCGCTATATGAATCTGTATCAGTGTAAGGACAAGAATTTTACCCAAATCAATCGGCGACTTTGTGTCTTACGATGCTGAGGAGTCAACTCCGAGTGTGCTCCCTCCGCCGGTGATCCACACGAACAGTTTTGAAGATGCCTAGGTGCTAGCCTCCTTCACTTCTCCAAGTGAACCAAGGACCTTATCTACGGTGTTTTTTGAATTCAAGAACAATTCCTGAACTCCCAAGAATAGATGGCGCCTATGATCAAGAATCCTATTCTTGATCTCACACAACCTTGTCACAAACCCTAAAACTCCTTTTAGGTTTGCGCCACTTTCTCTCTCTAGAAAAACTAGGGTTGTGTTTTCTCTCTCTCTTCACCAAGACTCAAAACCGATTTTGCTCTTGTGAATATGGGTGAGAAAAGTCAAAATTCCAAATATCATGAGGCGTAGAGTGTTACGTTAGTCGACTTTAGCTCTTATATATATAGGGTTTGAGGTTTTGATAATAATAATTAGGGAATCCCTAAATTATATGATTATCAAATTATTAAATTATGAGATTACAATAATATCATAATTTTAGGACTTGAATTCCTAATTATAATATTACCTTAATATTATAATTTGAATTCAAATGCAATCTTGGAGAATCAAATTGGAAGATCAAATCTTCCCAA
>QANZ01009479.1:65530-77187 GCA_003254925.1 Chamaecrista fasciculata
GACAACTACAATGCCGGAATAGTCAAGACCTCAGGTCTAAGGCTATCGTGACAGGTGTACAGGAGAGGCTCGCTTATGACTAAACCCATGCAGGACTCTCCGGGTCGGTCCAGCAATTTGTAACCCTTACAAAATTGCACCATGGCTCTCGAGAAGCATCTAGTGCATGTATCTCTATACACCGAGGTCATGCTGGTCTTAGTTCATTTACGTTCCCACGTGAATGATCGACCAGGGACAATTTTTAGATTAATTATCTTATAATCAATCAAGGACGCTATCACAGTAAACACGCTAATAATATGATAACAACATAATTTATCTCTATAAATTAATCAAAAATATATATGTTCAAATAACACATAAATAAATGATTGGCCCTAGGGCACAATCTCCATCATCGTGATCGTGGGCGTCCACATTTGATGGAGAGATATAGGGCGTTCACGCCTATGTGATCCATTTCGTGGGTTTGTAGCCTGCTGAATCAAGGGCATGCTCTGCCATTTGGGCCTCCTAATTATTGGGCCTATTATCACTAGTCCCAACAAAAGAAGTGAAGCTCCGTCCCCATCAGCGGAGTCCCCCTCGAGGGCGTCATCGACCGACGTTTTTTTGGTGAGTATTGTGACACTTCCCTCGATTACTTTTCTGCCTTCCATGCTTTTGTAGTCGAGTTTTACTTACTTCTATTCTTCACGTCCTTCGTGTTCTTCGTAGTGTTCATCAGCGCTCTTCAGTTTTCTGCGAGGATTTTGCCATTTGATTCATTAACACTATGGACTTTGACGATTTTAAGTTTTCTAAACCTTCTTTTTCGTCTTCTTCATCTTCTTCTTCATTTGAGTTTTGGTCTGAGTTTGGTGATCAACGGCAACCGCTGAAGATCATATTTCCAAACGACCACTTTTTCCCTGAGGGTGTCTCTCCCCTTTTTGCTGGTGAATGGAGAAAAGTCCTACATCAATTGGGTTATAACTGTCGTGTTTCCTCAGCTGCTAGAAACAGTGCGAGAACGCCTGGCACATCAGCGCCCAATACCTCTGTGCCCGAGTCGTTAGCGCCTACTAGGTTCGCGTCTCCCATGGATAGGAGAGATGGTGATGCGGGGGCGTCTTCGTCTCATGTTCCAAGAGATCAGGAAGGAATGTTTGTTGTCTCGTCTTCGTCCACGTCGATGGAGATTCGCGAGATGTTATCTCCTACTACGGGGTCATCATCCCTTGGTGAGAAATCGTCTGCACCCGAGGAAGCGGGAGGCACTGACGTTCCTGTTTGGGCGTCCATAGGAGATGGTAACCCCCAGCAAACGATTTATGGTGAGGAAGTCGATTTCCAAGCTCACCCTGAGTGGTTTCTCTGCCAAAATCGCAAGTTGGCCAATGTTCCTTGGGTTAGGGAGGAGACAACGCCATGCAGTCCCGATAGGGCTGAGGTCATGAGAAATGCGCGTCCCTTAGTTGATTGGCGCCGTCAAAGGCCCAATGAAAAAGTGCAAAAGGCTTTCCTGGACCTAACCAACGAGTTGGTAAAGGAGTACTACACCTGGAACTTTGGTGTGGACGTACTTGAGGGGTTCAACCGAAAGTTGATGGCGTCCTCGCCTCGTCGTCAGTCGTCGGGGTGCGAGATTTCCACCTTAAGCCATTTGGAGACAGCGTCAGATATGGTCTACACTGATGGAAGGGGCTTTTCTGATCTGTGAGCACACCCTTAAGGGTTGCGATATAGAAATGCCTTTCAACCCTGCGGTCATGGACCTTCTGGCCATCATGAACATTTCTCCCATCCAAGTTGGTGGCAACGGATGGCGCATTCTGCTCGGCTTCGTCGCCAAATGCAGGAGGGATGGCGTTGCTGCAATAGCACGACTATTTCTGTACTTCTTCTATCCACGCTGGGTGGACAATTGCTTCATCTCCTATTACAGACGTCCAGGATGCCCACAGGTTTTGAAGCATGCCGTCAGCAATCCCAAGGAATGGCAGTATAAGTTTGTTTTCATTAAGGAATCAGGGTCTGAGCGGTCTTTCTGGGTTCATGCGTCGGATGAGCGCGCCATGTTCCCCTTATCATGGAGGAGGCCTCGACTCGGGCCCTTCGAGTGCAACTAGAGGGACCTAACCGTTGACGAGCGCTTGGCGGCGTTGCGATTGATAACCACTGACCTTTTTGATCCTAAGCGTTGTATGTGTCTCTTTTCATTTTTTTATAACGTTTCATTTCATCGCGATAGTTTCTAAACTTTGCTATGCTTATGTTTCAGTGGTTGAGACTTCCTTGGCCGACGTTATCAGGACCAAGCGTCCTCGCGGGGATAAGGGGAAAGAGAAAGTTGTGGCATCCTCGAAGAAGAAGCCTATCCCTGCTCCCAAGAAGCCTGGGAACCTCACAATTCACGAGGCCCCTGCGGGGAAAAAGAAACTGCTGCCCCTACGACCAAGGATGGGAAGGCGCCTTCACGAAAGCGTGCATGCCCGGCCATCGAAGTTCCTCTAATCCCAGCTGCTGGGGATTTTAATGCTCTGGAGATTCTTTCTAACTGCCTTTCTGAGGTAGCGGCGGTGAAGAGAGACGACCTGGCTAGGGCGTCTACGGAAAACACTCGGGATCTTGCCGAGGAGATCGCTCAATTTTTGTTGGCTTCCGGGTTACGGGTATTAGCCAACAGTATCTCCAGGAAAGATCTCATATCTGTGAGGGACTGCGCTCGTGAGGACGCCCAGAAATTGCGCCGTACTATTGAAGAGCTGGCGGATGAGTTGGACTTGACCAAGGCTTCTCGCGATTCCCTCAAGACTGGGTATGAGCGGAGGGGTAAGCAGCTGGTGGAGACCACCGGCGTTATCAACCAGCTCAACGAGAGAGTGGTTGGTTTGGAAGCCGAGGTACAAAATCGCAAGGACGCCTACTCAGCCCTTAAGGAGTTAGCCCTGAGGCAGATCAAGTGGAGGGGTTCTCGCTACAACTATAGGCTTCAAGAACGTCATCCGACAATTGAGGTTGCGCAACCCCAACCTGGATACCATAAGGATCTGCCCTAATAAGATAGTTGAGGGCAGGCTGATCCGAGATCCCATAGACTCCAACCCCTACCGTGAAGATCCCTAGGATGCCCGAGAATTATGCGCTGACGGGATATGAGTCCGGGGGTGACGACGACTTTCCTTGGTTCCCGAATGAAGTGGTCCCTCTTTCGGGTGAAGAAGGTCAAGGAGACGCGGACGCCTCTACTCCAGGGGATGGCGATGTTAGCGCTGGCAGAGCGGATGGTGAGGGCCCCGCTGCAGACTATGCTGCTGCCGATGATAACGTCGCGGATGAGGACGCTGAGGAAGGTCCTCCAGCCAACATTGCCGAGGATACCCCCGCTGACACTTAGGCCTGCGTGCCTATGTTTAGTCTAGTTTGGGCCTGCGCGCCCTTTTAATTTTGTTGGATTTGTTGTGGCTTTCGTGCTACTTGTATGTGACATGGTTTGGCCTTTGAGCCACTTTTCGGATATTTGGGCGGTAGCGCCCTTTAAATTTACATTGTTAGTTTAGCAATGTTTGCTTATAGCGCTTTATTTCTTGCTTTGCACGTCATGCTTGACTTGCACTTTCCATGCTTTGATTTGATTATCGTATTGTTTGCACGTTAAAGTGCTGCCTCGCGATGGGCACGCTTCGAGCGTTTGCGTATTATACGCTAAGTTTTAGACTAGTCATCCAAGGGAGGGACGGTCCGCATGGTTGGTGAGTGCCACACTCACAAGGCTCCTTCGAGGACCTTTTTTGTGTTGTTCCGAGGGCGTCCCCTCGAGCAACTTAATATGTTTAACACTGTTATAAGAAAAATGCGCTTTATTGAAGTAAAATCCCAGTACAATTGGCTCGGGGGCCTTCTTTGTTTATTACAAAGCTTCCTTACTAAGGGAAATAAAATTTAAGTTTAGCCATGTTCCAAGCATTTGGAAGTGGCTTGCCTTCGAAGGTCTCCAGCTTAAAGGCGTTGCCAGGCAGGATTTCCGTAACCCTGTATGGGCCTTCCCAGTTTGGTCCCAGCTTTCCATGTCTAGGATCTTTCCAGTTGTTTTCTACAATTCTGAGTACCATGTCCCTTATTTTAAGGGTCCTGGGTTTGATTTTGGAGTCATTGTTGGAGATTGTGCCCTAGGGCCAATCATTTATGTAAATATGTTTTGAACATATTATTAATTTATGGAGATAAATTAATGTGTTATCATGTTATAGCATGTTTACTATGATAGCGTCCATGATTAATTATGAGATAATTAATCTAAATTTGTCCCTGGTCGATTGTTTTCGTGGGAACGAAAATGAACTAAGACCAGCATGACCTCGATGCATAGAGATGCATGCACTAGATGCTGGGACGAGAGTCATGGTGCAATTACATAAGGGGTTACGAGTTGCTGGACTGACCCGGAGAGTCCTGCATGGGTTTAGTCATCAGCTTGCCTCTCCTGTACGCTTGTAGCGATGCCTTAGACCTGAGGTCATCATTATTCCGGCGTTGCAGTTGTCAGACTTTGGCTTAGTCTAACGTTGCACGTAATAGGGTAGCCATAAGGGCTAAGTACGGGTTTGATTGATTGTCGTGCTGAGGAATGTGGATTGATCAAGATGGGATTTTGTCCCTCATAAGATGAGAGATATCTAACTGGCGCCCTCGATGAGTCTGTCCAGGGAAAAGAATGGCCACTCAAGAAATTGGGACTTACTCAGGGAATCGAGAAAGTTGTGGTTTAGATTATGGATGACTTTCCTGTGCCTAATCCATGACCAAGATATCGTAGGACAATAGGGTCTCTGACAAGGAGGTACTGAGGTTAAGGCGTTTTGGTAAAAACGATAACTCACGTGTTTTGGGTAGTTGTGATGGCTTGCTAGAGTCCGCTCAAGACTTGTAAGTCATGGAGATGACTTGCTGCCAACTTCACGTGAGGCCTGCTGGGTCACACATGAGCAGGATTAGGACACCGTTTTAAAAGGGACACGAATTAGGGTTAATTCGTGGGTCACTCTGGTGGCACGATTTAAGACAGCGAAATGTCTGGGACATTAAGTCTTGTCTTAATTAATCTACAGTAGTGAAATATTTAAATTTGTGGGACAAGTTTAAATATAATAATTGTTAAATGATTAATGGGGATTAATTATTTACAATTAAAATATTAGGGAAAAATAATTCAGATAAGATTCCTAAAAGTTAGGAAATTATTGAATTATAAAATTCCCCATTATTATTTTGAGGGTGGCGCCTCTTTTGGATTATTTGGATAAATAAAATTGTTTTATTAATTCAAATAATAAGTTTGAATTCAAAAGATTTGATGGAGATATCAAAAGATTTGATTCAAACAGATTTGGTGAGATCTCCTCTTAGTATCTTTGGTGAATCATGAATTAAGAAGGTTTTTGATTTATAAAATTCCAAAGAAAAATAAGAGGGGATGGCGCCTTCTCTTGTGGGTCCCATGAGAAGATTTGATCTTCCATTTGATTCTCAGAGATTGCATTTTGAATTTAAATTGAAATATTAAGGTAATATTTTAATTGTAAATTCAAGTCCTAAAATAATTATATTATCAGAATATCATGATTTTAGGAATAATTAAATCACCAAATAATATAATTATATATATGAGGCAAGTCGACTTGCCCCATATGACTTAGCAAGTCTAACCCTAGCTTTTGATTTTCTTCCTCCTTGAAGAGAGAGAGAGAAAATCGCACCTTTGCACCCATAGAGAGAGAAAGTCGATTTTTGCTAAGAGTTAGTAAAAATTAACTTGGCTCCATAACTAGGGTTTGAGAGAAGAAAAGGCAAGAAGGAGTTCTTGTGGGGGGTTTCTTCTATGCGCCACTTTTGCTGAATTGGATTCAAGAAGGAGTTTCTGAATTCAAGTGCTGTAGATTGGTCCCTGGTTCTTTTGGAGAAAAGAACGGTAGGCTAGCACCTTGGTGTCCGAGAAATTGTTCGCGTGGATCACCGGCAGAGGGAGAACGCTGAGAGTGGGCTCCTTGCACACGCCTTGTACAACCATCCGATTGAAACTCGTGAGGTATACCACTATCTAAAAGTTTTAAATTCTGCTAGCGGATCCGTTCGGGAATTCTAGGACCTAAGCGCTTTTATTTTTAATTTTATTTTCTGCTTCCGCTCCGTTAGGCGCCTAGGATTCCCAACAGTGGTATCAGAGCCACGCTAGTTCTAGGATTTAAAACTGTTTATGTGTACATGTGATGTATGATATGTGTGTTTCCCGCTTTCAATCACGTTTTTGGTTTTACAAAAGATCCACCGAACGTTTTTCTTAAAAATTCAATCTACAGAAAAGGTGCAAATTATATGTATATGATACATATGGAATCGATTTGATCGATTAGAAAATTTTTCTTGAAGTTTTAGGCCAAAATCGGAAAGTCCTGTATAATTATAATTAAAAGTGTTTTAATTATAATATTATATAGGTGGCTGAAAATTTATTAAAATTATGAATTTTAAAATTTTTGGGGTCAATAATTTTAAATTCTTGAATGGAGATTCATGGTATTTATAATTATTGATAAAAGGCCTAATCTCAAGAAAAGGCATGTTAAAATTGCACAGACCCTAAGTTGAACACAATCTTAAAAGGAGTTTTAATATATGTGTTGGTTGTCGTGTTTGACATAATTGTATGAATTGTTCATATTTGAATTGTGTGGTGTTGGATATGGCTCTAGGAGGTTTATTTCGGTAAATACGGCCTGCGTGTCGTCTCCCTCTACTCTGGTGTAAAATTTACTTTCAGTTTATACCTCAATGTAACTGGGGTTTATTCACATGTAATTTTATTTTTCCTTTTAGAAAGGTTCTCTCATTGGCTTGGGAGAATTCTAGGGTAGATGGGCCATATCTAAACACGGTGTATGCTTACGAGAAGCATCAAAGTGACTCTGTGGACGTTGCCTGTCTTATGCTGGTAACCATGGTTCCTGAGATTCAAAAGAACTTGGAGAACATGGGGGCATACGAGATGATGACACATCTCAGGGAAATGTTCCAAGTACAGGCAAGGCAAGAGAGATTTGAGACGGCAAAGGCTCTTTACTCTTGCAAGATGGCAGAAGGTGGATCTGTCAGTGCCCACGTCTTGAAGATGAAGGGGTACGTAGATCACCTTGCCAGGCTGGGTTTTCCCATTCTGCCAGAGCTTGCGACGGATTTGATCCTTAATTCGCTACCTAGAAGTTATGACCAGTTCGTCTTAAACTTTAACATGAATGGCATGGAGAAGACTGTTTCTGAACTGCATGGGATGCTAAAGACTGCTGAGGCATCCATTAAGAAGGGGCCTAGCACTGTCTTACTAGTTCAGAACAAGGGAAAGGGTAAGGGCAAAGGAAAGAGGAAAGGAGACGCCGAGGTTGGTGGGACCAAGCCTGCGGCTAAGCCTAACCCGCCGCCTGCCAAGAAGGCAAAGCCCAATAAGGATACAGTCTCTTTCTTCTGCCAGAAGTCGGGTCACTGGAAAAGAAACTGTAAGCTGTACATGGAAGATCCAAAGAAGAAGAAGAGCGAAGCCTCTACTACAGGTATCGTTGTTTTAGGCGTTCACTTGTCTACTCCTACCACTTGGGTATTGGATACTGCTTGTGGTTCTCACATATGTACTAATATACAGGGGTTGAGAAGAAGTAGAAAGTTGAGCAGAGGCGAGGTGGACCTATGTGTGGGCAATGGAGCAAGTGTTGTTGCTGTTGCTGTAGGAACATACGAGCTAGTTTTGCTCACTGGGCTTGTTTTATTGTTAAATAATTGTTATTATGTACCATCTCTTAGTTCTAACATTATATCGCTTTCTTATTTGGATAAGGAAGGATTTATTTGCATGAATGGAAATGGTAGATGTTCAATTTATAAGAATGATGTGTTATATGCTTATGGTGATCTGAATGATAACCACTATATCTTAAAATTGGAACAAAGACATCATAACGAAATCTATAACATCGATACGAAAAGGGTTAAGATTGGAGAATCTAATCCTACATACCTTTGGCATTGTCGTTTAGGCCATATAAACGAGAAACGCCTAGAGAAGCTCCATAAAGATGGACTTCTAAGCCCATTTGATTTTGAATCATATGATGCTTGCGAATCTTGTCTACTTGGTAAGATGACAAAGGCGCCCTTTACTGGCCGCAGTGAGAGGGCATCTGACATGTTGGGGATCATACATAGTGATGTATGTGGACCCATGAGTATTAATGCTAGAGGAGGTTACTCCTACTTCATTACGTTTACTGACGACTTCAGTAGATATGGGTATGTCTACCTGATGAAGCATAAGTCATGATCCTGCGATCTGATCGAGGAGGCGAGTATTTGAGTCAAGAATTCACTGATCATCTTAGTAGTTGTGGGATAGTCTCACAGCTTACTTCACCTGGAACACCACAGTGGAATGGTGTGTCTGAGAGGAAGAATCGAACTCTATTGGATATGGTTCGATCTATGATGAGTCAAACTGATCTTCCGCCATCCTTCTGAGGATATGCTTTAGAAGCTGCCGCTTTCACACTTAACCGTGTTCCGTCTAAGGCAGTTGAGAAGACACCGTATGAGATATGGAAAGGGAGGAGTCCCGATTTGTCTTATCTCAAAGTTTGGGGATGTGAAGTTTACGTTAAGCAGCTAGCTAACGATAAACTATCAGCCAAATCCCTCAAGTTCTTGTTTATAGGATACCCCAAGGAAACGAGGGGATACTATGTTTACTGCCCAACTGACAACAAAGTGTTTGTAGTCAGAAGTGGATTCTTCTTGGAGAAGGATCTAGTTTCCAAAAGAAACAGTGGGAGTAAGGTGGATCTTGAAGAAGTTCAAAATCCACAAGGCACTTCAGAGGCACAGACGGAAACTGGAGAAGTTCCACAAGACGTTGTGGAAGCTCCTCCACAAACACAAGGACCACGAAGGTCTGATAGGACACGTTTTCAGCCAGAGAGATATTACGGATTTCTCGTGACTGAAAACAGGTATGTGTTGCTCACAGAGCGTGGTGAACCCACCACCTATCAAGAGGCCATCGTAGATCCCAACTCAGAAAAATGGGTTGAAGCCATGAAGGCTGAGATGCAATCTATGTACGACAACAAGGTATGGACCTTGGTCGCTCCACCCGAAGGGGTAAAACCCGTAGGGTGCAAGTGGGTTTTCAAAGAGAAAACATACATGGAAGGCAACGTCAACGTCTTCAAGGCGAGGCTAGTTGCGAAGGGATTTACGCAACGTCATGGTATAGACTATGACGAAACGTTTTCGCCTGTTGCAATGGCCAAGTCCATTAGGATCCTCCTTGCCATAGCCGCATATTATGACTATGAGATATGTCAATTGGATGTCAAAACAGCGTTCCTTAACGGAAGGCTGCCCGAGGATGTGTATATGATACAACCTGAGGGGTTTGTATGTCCTGAGGCACCAGACATGGTATGCAAGCTTCAGAGATCCATTTATGGATTGAAGCAAGCATCCAGGAGTTGGAATCACCGTTTTGACGAAGTAGTCAAAGAGTTTGGCTTCTTGCAAAACCCTGATGAACCTTGTCTTCACAAGAAGGTTAGTGGGAGCACAATTGTGTTCTTGGTACTATATGTCGATGACATATTACTCATTGGAAACGATGTTCCAACCTTAGAGATTATAAAATCCTGGTTAGGAAAATCTTTCTCAATGAAGGACTTGGGAGAAGCTGCCTACATTCTAGGCATTAAGATCTATAGAGATAGATCTAAAAGGCTTCTCGGATTGAGTCAGAGTACATACTTGGATAAGGTATTGAAGAGGTTCAATATGCAGGATTCCAAGAAGGGATTCATTCTGATGAATCATGGGCTGACCCTGAGCAAGAAACAGTGTCCCAAGACACTTGTTGAGCGAGGGCGCATGAGTGGAATTCCCTATGCCTCGGCCATAGGATCCATCATGTATGCCATGTTATGTACTCGACCCGATGTGTCGTTTGCCCTAAGTATGACGAGCCGATTCCAACAAGACCCTGGTGAGGATCATTTGATCGCTGTCAAGAATATCCTTAAGTACTTGAGAAGGACAAAGGATGAGTTCTTGGTTTACGGTGGAATTGATGAAGAGCTATGTGTAAGGGGCTACACAGACGCTAGTTTCCAAACCGACCAAGATGACTTTAAATCGCAGTCAGGATATGTGTTTCTCCTGAACGGTGGCAGCGTGAGTTGGAAAAGTTCCAAGCAGAGCACGATTGCCGATTCTACAACGGAGTCCGAGTATATTGCCCTAGGGCCAATCCTCTTTTATGTATGTTATGAACATATGGATTAATTTATAGAGATAAATTAATGGTTTTCACATTGTTAGTATGTTTACTGTGATAACGTCCGTGATTAATTATAAGATAATTAATCTAAAACTGTCCCTGGTCGATTGTTTTCGTGGGAGCGAAAATGAACTAAGATCAGCATGACCTCGGTGCATAGGGATGCACACACTAGATGCTGGAACGAGAGTCATGGTGCAATTACGTAAGGGGTTACGAGTTGCTGGACTGACCCGGAGAGTCCTGCATGGGTTTAGTCATCAGCTTGCCTCTCCTGTACGCCTGTCACGACGCCTTAGACCTGAGGTCATCATTATTCCGGCGTTGCAGTTGTCAGACTTTGGCTTAGTCTAACGTTGCCCGTAGCAGGGTAGCCATATGGGCTAAGTACGGGTTTGGTTGATTGTCGTGCTGAGGAATGTGGACTGACCAAAATAGGGATTTTGTTCCCCATAAGATGGGAGATATCTTACTGGCGCCCTCGATGAGTCTGTCCAAGGAAAGAGTGGCCACTCAGTATATTGGGTAGTCGTGATTGTTGGGAAATCGCCATCCACCAAGCGCAGCGGAAACGGATATAAATTTAAAAATTTAAACCAAAACATAATAAAACAAGGCACATAGCGACTTCTTTCCCAATGAATCCGCTATATGGATCTGTATCAGTATAAGGACCAGAATTTTACCAAAATCAATCGGCGACTTTGTGTCTTACGATGCTGAGGAGTCCACTCCGAGTGTGCTCCATTCGCCGGTGATCCACACGAACAGTTTGGCAGATGCCTAGGTGCTAGCCTCCTTCACTTCTCCAAGTGAATCAGGGACCTTATCTACGGTGTTCTTGAGTTCAAGAACAATTCTTGAACTCCAAGAACTAGATGGCGCCTATGATCGAGAATCTTATTCTTGATCTCACACAACCTTGTCAAAAACCCTAAAACTCCTTTTAGGGTTTGCGCCACTTTCTCTCTCTAGAAAAACTAGAGTTGTGTTTTCTCTCTCTCTTCACCAAGACTCAAAACCGATTTTGCTCTTGTGAATTTGGGTGAGAAAAGTCGAAATTCCAAGAGTCATGAGGCATAGGTTGAAAGTCGACTTTAGATAGTATATATATATATAGGGTTTGAGGTTTTGATAATTATAATTAGGGAATCCCTAAATTACATGATTACCAAATTATTAAATTATGAGATTACAATAATATCATAATTTTAGGACTTGAATTCCTAATTATAATATTACCTTAATATTATAATTTGAATTCAAATGCAATCTTGGAGAATCAAATTGGAAGATCAAATCTTCC
>QANZ01009479.1:77780-101306 GCA_003254925.1 Chamaecrista fasciculata
TTGAGTAAGTCCCAATTTCCAGTGTGGCCACACATTCCTTGGACAGACTCATCGAGGAGCCCAGTTAAATATCTCCCATCTCTATGAGGGACAAAATTCCATCTTGGTCAACCATATTCCGCAGCACGGTAATCAACCAAACTCGTACTTAGCCCTTATGGTTACCCTGCTACGGGTAACGTTAGACTAAGCCAAAGTCTGACAACTACAACACCGGAATGATGAAGACCTCAGGTCTAAGGGTATCGTGACAAGTGTACAGGAGAGACTAGCTAATGACTAAAACCCATGAAGGACTCTCCGGGTCAGTCCAGCAACTCGTAACCCCTTACGTAATTGCACCATGACTCTCGTGCCAGCATCTAGTGCATGCATCCCTATGCACCGAGGTCATGCTGGTCTTGGTTCATTTCAAGTTCCCACTTGAATGAGCGACCAGGGACAGTTTAGATTAATTATCTTATAATTAATCACGGACTGTTATCATAGTAAACATGCTAATAATATGATAACCATTAATTTATCTCTATAAATTAATTAATATGTTCACAACATATTTATAAAATGATTGGCCCTAGGGCACAATCTCCATCAAACTCCCACTTGCACTAGGTACAATCATTAATCAAACTGTTCCTACACTAGGAACATCCATTAATGTGTCTAATTCCCACTTGACATTACATAATACTTATGTAAGACCTGTGCTGGGGTTTCTTTCAGAGGATTGGGAAAACATCGTCGACTGCTATCTTTTCATATCTTAATATCACCATCTCTAGGTGATCCTGTCTGAGTGCTTATCACTGTCGGAACATCAGTGGGGAACTCCTTCCCATTTGGTGTCTTCCTGTCATATAGGCTGACCACCAAGTGTACTTCAGACACTAGTTTTACAGTTTGTGTCTCCACGCGACTAACCCATTCTTTGTAGAATCGGTAATCGTACTCTGCTGGGAACCATTCCAACTTTACGATCACTACGTTCAGGGAATACATTTTACTGCGATCAATCTTGGTTGGCTTGAATAATGGGCTTTGTGTAACACTTTACACATTAATTCTACCATAAACCAAGAATTTGTCCTTAGTGCTTCTTAAGTACTCAAGGACCTTAATGACAGCTTCCCAGGGAACCTCAACAGGGTCACAGCTCGTCATTCATAGGGCAAACGTCATATTGAGTCTTGGTACAACATGATGGATCCTATTGCCAAAGCATAAAGGGATGCCACTCATGTGTCCTTTGCTCATCATGTGTCTCAGGAAACACTGATTCTTGCTAAGGACCAAAACTTGATTCATCGGCATGAATCTCTTCTTGAAATCTCGCATACTGAACTCCTTCAGTATCTTATCCAAGAACGTACTCAACTCAAGAAGTCTCCAAGGTCTATCACCATAGATTCTCGTTGCCTACACTATAGGCCACTTCTTTTCCTTCATCGAGAGCGATTTACTCATCTAAGATTCACAATCCTTAAGACAGTAATGTCGCTTTCAACTAGCTATATGTCAATGGCATATGGCACCAAGAATACAATCGTGCTCCCACTAACCTTCTTGTAAACACAGGACTTATCAAGGTTTTTGCAAGAAGCCAAACTCTTTTGACATCTTTACCAAAATAATGACAAAAGTTTCTTGACAGGTGGCGGGCTCACCACGCTCCTTGAGCAACACATCCCTGCTCTCAATGACCAAAGATCCCCATCTTTGAAACTGAGAACGTGTTCTTTCAGAACTTCGTTGTCTTTATGTTTTAGAGGAGCTTCCACAACTCCTTGCGGATCTTCTCTAGTTTTCGTCTGCGCCACTCAAGTGTCTTATGGATCTTGAACTCCTTCAAGATTCATCTTACTCCCACTGTTTCTTTTGGAAACAAGAATCCCTTTCTAAAAGGTATTCACCTCTGACTTACAAACCCTTTGTAATCAGGTGGGTAGTTGACTTGATACCCCATTTTGTTTTCTTAGGGTATCCCACAAGCACATACTTGAGGGTTTTGAAGACAGTTTATAATCTGCCCTTGGCTTATTACAAACTTGACGTCCTCAAAATTTGAGACAAAACATTTATGGGACTCTTTCCATACCATATCATATATGGCGTCTCCTAGACGAAGCGGTTGAGTGTGAAGTCAGCAGCTTCAAGAGCACACCCTTTAGAGGTTGGCAGAAGATCAATTAGACTCATCATAGACCAAACCTTATCCTATAGGGTTTGATACCTTTTCTCAAAACACCATTCTCTATGGGGTTTTAGGAAGAGCAAGTTGTGAGACCATCTCACAACTTCTAAGATGATTAAACTATTTCTTGACTCAAATCCTTGTTCCATCGATCGAATCGAGTAACTTGATTTTCTTGTCAAGTTAATTCTCTACTTCTCTTTGAAATCTCTATTTCAAAAGATCTCTGACTTGTGTTTCAAAAGGTAGCCGTAGATCTAGCCTTTTGAAGCGATTAGTAAGAGGTATTTACTTTTAGCTTAAATACTTATGGGTCCATATACATCAACTATGTATGTTTCCCAAAAGTCAGACATCCTATTACTGCGGTCAGTAGAGGAATGCCTCTTGTCATCTTTCCATTTTAAACAAGACTTGCAAGCATCATATGATTCATAATCATGTGAGCTTTAGAAGTTCATCTATATGAAGCTTCTCAGGGCGTTTCTCGTTTGTATTGCCAAAACGACAATTTGCCAAAAGTGTATAGGATTAGATTCGCTAATCTAAATCCCCTTCTTGTATCAATGTTATAAATATTGTTATTGTTTCTACTTTAAGACATAATGAATAAATTTGCAAATCACATAAGCAAATAAACATTACTTTATTAAAATAGAAACCAATCTTTAATGTTTACACATAAAATCTTCCTTATCCACATAAGGAGAAAAATGTTCAAACTTAAAGAGTAACAATAAACTAGCCCTAAGGGGCCATCCAAGCTCTCATGTTCCTTTAGCAGCAACAGCAGCAACCTGTGCTCCATTGTCCACTTCAAGGTCCATATCGCTTTCGTCCTCGTTTTCTACCGTCTCTGAAGACCCTGCACATCAAATGTGAGAACCACATGTCGTATCCAATACTTAAGTGGTTTAAGTAGAAAAAGAACGTTAACAAAGATACCTGAAGTAGAGGGCATAACTGATGGAGATTGTGCCCTAGGGCCAATCATTTTATTTATGTGTTATTTGAACATATGTATTTTTGATTAATTTATAGAGATAAATTATGTTGTTATCATATTATTAGCGTGTTTACTATGATAGCGTCCTTGATTGATTATAAGATAATTAATCTAAAACTGTCCCTGGTCGATCATTCACGTGGGAACGTAAATGAACTAAGACCAGCATGACCTCGGTGTATAGAGATACATGCACTAGATGCTTCTCGAGAGTCATGGTGCAATTTTGTAAGGGTTACAAATTGCTGGACCGACCCGGAGAGTCCTGCATGGGTTTAGTCATAAGCGAGCCTCTCCTGTACACCTGTCACGATAGCCTTAGACCTGAGGTCTTGACTATTCCGGCATTGTAGTTGTCAAACTTTGGCCTAGTCCAACGTTACCCGTAGCAGGGTAGCCATACAGGCTAGGTACGGGTTTGGTTGATTACCGTGCAAAGGAATGTGGTTGACCAAGATGGGATTTTGTCCCTCATTTAAGATGAGAGATATTTAACTGGCGCCCTCGATGAGTCTGTCCAAGAAATGCGTGGCCACGCTGGGAATTGGGACTAACTCAGGAAATCGAGAAAGTTGTGGTTTGGATTTTGGATGACATTCCCGTGCCTGATCCATGACCAAAATATCGTGAGACAATAGGAATTATGACAAGGTGGTATTTAGGTTAAATCGTTAAAGTCGTTAAAGCGATAACTCCCGTGTTTTGGGTAGTTGTGATGGCTTGCTAGAGTCCGCTCACAACTTGTGAATCATTAAGATGATTTGCTGCCAACTTCACGTGAGGCCTGCTGGGTCACACATGAGCAGGATCAAGATGCTAATTTTTGGGACACGAATTAGGGTTAATTCGTGAGTCACTTAGGTGACACAATTTAGGACATAGTTAAATGTCTTAGGACATTAAATCTTGTCTTAAATAAATATCTATGATTGAGGTTTTAAATTTGTTGGACAAATTTAAATTTAAATTAATTGTTAAATAGTTTTACAATTAAAATATTAGTGAATAAATAAATTAAATAAGTTTCCTAAAAATTAGGGAATTATTGATTTATTAAATTCACTAAAATTGGGAAACATAAGGATGAGGGTGGCGCCTCATTATCTTTATTTTTATTAATAGAAATTGTTTTTATTAATTAAATAAAGATAAGATAAATATCTTTTGGAAAAGATATAGGATTTGAATTAAAAGATATTAAGGTAATTCTTTTATTCAAAATTGTTAGGAATTAGTTATAACTACCTAAGGAGTTTGGGTTGTTATAAAATTCCTCCAAAAACTCCATGAGAATTTCGCCTACCCCCTTTCTTGGGATGGAAGATTTGATCTTGCATTTTAGAGTTTGGGTCTAGGCTAAAGTCGATTTTTATATTTAATTATTAAAGTAATATTTAAATTATAAAATCAAAATCTCATGACTCATTCCAACCAATAGGATTTGAGCAAATTAAGATTTGATCTCAAGATTTGATCTTGGATAGTCAAATTCGAATTGGGCCTTTATTTTTGAATTATAATATTAAGTTTAATATTATAAATCAAAAGATATTTTGAGATATCTAAAAGATATCCCATATCTTAGAGATATCCTAATTGGATTAGGATTCCCTAAAACTAGGAATGAGAACACTATAAATAGAGGCACTAGGCGCCTATCTCAGAGATAACTCACAACACAGATCAATTCTTAGTCAGACTAAGAATTTCGCCTAGAGCATCTATATAGAGTGAAAAATCGCCAAGCCCAATCAATCTTGATAATCAAGAACACTTCTTGATTATTCAAGAATCATAGATATAGTTCCCGTTTTCACTTGGGAAGAAGTGAAGGAGGCTAGCACCTAGGCATCTGCCAAACTGCTCGTGTGGATTACTGGTAGAGGAAGGACACTCTGTGGACTTCTCAAATTCGCGAATACGATAAGTCACCGATCAAAACTAGGTAAACATCTTTTCTAATCTGGTATAAACATAGTTAGTGGATCCTGGAAGGAATCACAGAGTTAGCTTTTAGTTTTATTTGCGTTTTAGTCAAAAATTTTTAATTTTCTTCCGCTGCGCTCCCTCTGTGATTTCCCAACAGTGGTATCAGAGCCACGCTAATTGTATGTTTATACTAGTTGTGTGATATACATGTGATGTATGTTTGATGTTTATAGTTTTAATCACATGCTTAAAGATTTGCGAAAACCACCACATGATTTTCGAACTAGATCTAAAAGATTGGTGCAAGATTATGTATTTGATACATAGGAAATCAATTGGATTGATTTAAAGAATTTTTCTTGAAATTTTGGGTGTTGGTCGACTCTTATATATATTTTTGATTAAAATTGTTTTAATTATAATATTATAAGGGAAGTCGAAATTTTAAATTAAGAATTTAATAATTTTAGACCAATAATTCGAATTCTTGAATTTGATTCTTGAATTATAATTATTGGCACAATACCAAATTTTAAGAGGCATGTTAAATTGCACAAGCTCTAAAGAACCACAATTAAATTGTTTTGTTGTGTTTGTGTTGTGACTTTTAATATATGAATTGTTCATGTATGGGTATGGTGTTGGATATGGCTCTAGGTTTTATTTATGGTAAATACGGCCTGCGTGTCGTCTCCCTAAATTTCTGAATGTAAATTTTTTTTTATTTTTCACCTCAATGTAACTGAGGCTTTCCCAATGTAATTTTCTTTTCTTTTTAGAAAAGTTCTCTCATTGGCTTGAGGGAATTTAGGGTAGATGGGCCATATCTAAACACGTTTATTTTATGCATTTAGAATTTTGTATGTGATGCAATCTGCGCTAGATGTATGTTTTAGGGCTGCGTTTAACATGCAAACAATTTTCGCTCTCAATAGACAAATACGTATACGATACGAGAATAGGATTTTGTATGAGATACAAAGTTCGTGAATATGTATATGATACATAAGCACAACTCGTTTAAATTGGATTTAAAATTGAACCAAAACGGAACATTTTAAAATTGAACCCTTTTAAAATCTTAAGTTTTAATGCCATCAATAAAACAACCCTGTTATCCTCTTGTTCATCGTGGGGCGGTGACAGCCTCCGCTGCACGTACCCACTTTTACCTTGAGGAGACACGGGTGAATGGATTTTCAACGCAGTGCCTCTTTGAAGTCTTGGTTTATTGAATGCGGTGATCGCCTCCGCGACACGTGTTCAATGGGCCTTGATTAAATTTGGTTGGGCTTTTGCCTCATTGTTTTGAATTTGCCTATTCACAAGTTTTATTGTGCGACTTAATAAGGTTATCAAAACGGTTTTGGACCTTAAGGCATTAGATGGGATAAACATGCCATAATATGTATCATATGATGATACAGTCCCATAAAGATCTAAGAATCACATAAGATGTGATTGGTAAAGAGTTACCTACCTAAATAACCAAAGGGTGCATGATCGCCTCCGCGACGGTAAACTTTGGTGAAATATGGATCTTAGCCACTAATAATAATTTTCTGGGTTTTATAAAATAGTGGAAATATTTTGCTAATTAAACTTTCATATCTTAAAATTGTAGAATCAATGGCAAACATTAGTTCAACAATCTCACTGCGATCTATCCTTGAGAAGGATAAACTGAATAGGACAAACTTCCTTGACTGGTTTTTCAAACTGAGAATTGTTCTCACCCAACAAAGGAAGCTCTATGTCCTAGATGAACCTATCCCAAAAGAGCCTGCCAAAGACGCTCCAAAGGTTCAAAGGGATGCTTACGAGAAGCACCTGAATGACTCTTTGGAGGTCACTAACCTGATGCTAGAAACAATGGTTCCAGAGTTGCGAAAAGACTTGGAAAGGTTGATGCCCTTTGAGATGTTTAGACGTCTCAGGGAAATGTTTCAGCAACAAGTTAGGCAAGAAAGATTTAAGACCAATAAGGCTCTGCTATCTTGCAAAATGGCTGAAGGTGAGTCCGTAAGTACCCATATCTGGGAGATGAAGAGGTACGTGGATCACCTTAGTAGGCTGGGATTTCCCATCATTCCAGAGCTTGTGACGGATATAATCCTAAACTCGCTGTCTAAAGACTATGCCATAATGACTGCTTGTACTAATTTCTAAAGTAAACATAGAATGCCCTGGTTGAAACACTTATTGAAAAATCCAATGACCTTGGGCAGAGTCAGAGGATATTGACAAAATTAAATTACTTGCAAGTGATAACTAAAAGTAAGCTCATCCTCTTGAACAGTCAGCACTCCCACATATAGCCTTACTCCCCTTGCCCTAGTACTCGATCACTTGGGATAGTGATACTGATTCCTTTTGCAGAGATGACATTATTGTCAATTAATTTTTGTATGTGATGTCTAAACCCATCACAATTATCTATGGAGTGTCCAACTACCCCCATGTGATATTCACATTGCAAATTTGGACAATACCATTTTGGAAATGGTGGAGTAAGTGGCTTAATCGGCTTTGGACCCATTATCTTTCGATCTTGGAGATCATGAAAGATTTGAGTGTTGGTGATGTGTCTATCGTCATGTTGGGAGAGAGACCTCGCATGTCGACTTTGCTGACCAACTAAGTTTCCAGACGTTCGGGCGCTAGGAGATTTCTTCTCCAGAGTTGTCGTACGGACAAACACTGGGATATCAGCAAAAGTTAAGTTGGACAACATATTCTGCCTTGGTAAAGGATCACTTTGAACACTGGAATTCGATCCCTCGATTGATATGATCTCTCTATCAAGTAGGGCCCAAACATGACACCTAAATGCGTCACAAATATCAATCGAATGACCAATTGTTCCCATGTGGTACTCACATTGCAGATCAGGGCGATACCATTTTGGAAATGGCGGAGTATGCGACTTTGCAGGCATTGGACCCATCAACTTTTGATTTTGAAGGTCTTTGAAAAGTTGAGAATTCGTGACATTGAACCTAGGCAAAGGTTTCTTACCTCCTTTAAATCGAAGTCTCGTATCTTGGTTTTGCTGACCAATTAAACCACTGGATGTTTGGTCATTAGAGCTATTTCCTTCCAGAGCTACCATAGGGGTAGACACTGGTGGAACAGTGGTAAGATACTGGATATCTTCTTCAGGAATTTGGGCGTGGACTTGAGGTTTGGATATCTCTTGGAGTAGACTTGTCATTGTGTTGAGGGCATCATTTATATTTGCCAACCGTGTTTCCATGTGCATCATCTCGGTTGCTTGCCGCTGAAGTTGGCCACGGAGTGTGACAACCTCTATGGTAAGTGCCGTAATGGCGGTCATTGTTGCGGGAGCTCTACTAGGGCTTTCAACGTCGGGATTCATGCTAGATGACAATGCGAACCTAGGTCTTCAATGATCTTCTCTATTCAAGGTACGATAACCAAACCCTGTAAAAAAAAAAAAGGCAAATGTGAGTAAATAATGAATTACTCAAGTGATTGCTTTGGCTTTCGGCATATAGCATACATGCTAACCCTTCAACCACCTTTGTGAACGTATAGTTCTACTAGAAGATTGAAGTTGACTGACAGAATTGGAAGAGTCAGCTTCTCACTACTGGAGTCTGTTGGCACATTTCTCTGGTCCATTGAGTCTTATAGGAAATGTTTGGTTCACGATAAGAAACAAAGTTGACAAACAATCACTGAGATCTTTGCCCCTAGTGATTGGTGTCTAACAGGGAGATGTGAAGGTTTGTTAGCTTATGGTATGCCATATGCCATTAACCGAAGCAATCACTAAAAAACGTACCATTGCTACATTCGTCTGTGTGTGCCCATACGACGTGATGGTACTCTATCTTGCTCATAAGTGTCCTATCTAGGGTTCTTCTTAAGGTTTAAAACTATAAGCTGCCCTAACAAGGTAGTCTGCTATAGTCTGTTATGTGCATGGTATCATGGTGGGTCTAGGTCCTAGAAGTCGATAGGTCCTTGAATTGCTCCCACCTTTTAAAGTGAGAACCCCGTCACATGAACTATCCCATATGGAGAATTAGTCTCACATTGGTCTGGCCCATATGACAAGTAACAATTCAAGCGAGATCTTGGCGGTCAACCTCAGGAGAATTCAACTCTCACAGGGAAGCCCCCTTGGATCTCTTCTAGCCTAGGGGTAAGAAAACCCGGTTATAGAGCCGAATTTGTGTGTGAGGTAAAAGTGTCTTAGGTGCAAGTGTGTGAATTAAGAGCAAGCCCTAAGGTCTATCTTCCCTCATCTACAAGTGGATCACCTGCAAAACAGATCACAACATAGATATAGGGTCCTCTGTCCTAGGGGGTGTTATGCCGTCCTAAGGTATTTCCTAGTTCAATTTTATTCACCCACAAAGAAATTTATTTCTCTTAAAAAGGATGATCAAAATTAGAATTAAAGGCCATTTTATTTTTGAATAATTATTTTAAAATTGGGCTTGACTCTCAATCTGTCCCCAGCGGAGTCGCCAAACTGTCACACCTGACATCCCGGAGGAAATGTCGTTTATGACTTTGAAAAAGGAGTCGCCACCAAATTTTTATAAAAAAAACTTGGAAAAATTATTTAATGAAAATATTTAAAAAAACGGTGGATAAGGCAAAATTTAAGAAAAACCGGTCTTGAACCAAAGACGAGTTCGGGAGTCATTTGAATCATGGGGAAGGTGTTAGGCACCCCACGATACCCATCCAATTGAACGGTTACCCTAAAATAATTATCCAAAAATAAATGGCCTTTAAAGACATTTTTAATCATCCTTAAAAATAAATAAATAATATAGGCACTTGAACAAAGAAGTTAGATAAGACACATATTAAAGAAAGTAAAAGATAATTACAAGAACACAAGATAAAATAAAATAAATTGAAGCAATTAATTTATTTATTTACAAATGTAAAAAGTCTAATGAAAATAGAACATGAAATATTTTCTTTATAATTCTATTTTATTGCCTTTTTATTTGCATGAAAACAGGATTAATATCTCAACTTTGAAATGTCAAAAGAAACAAGTGAGCCATTTTCTTTTCTTTTTCTTTTTAAAAACGTATAACATGAAGCCATAAAAAAAATAATATCTAATGATGACTAAGAGACAAGTAATAAAAATAAAGGAGAAAATTATGGAGGAAACAAAGGCCACATTGGTTATTGATTTCCTCAATAAATGCTTAATTTAAGTAAAAAGGTAATAATAATAAAAATGAACATAAATGATAAAACTAAATAAAACAAAAAGAAAAGGAAATAAAAAAACAGCAAAAGAATAGGGAAAGAAGAACGGGATCAGCGTTAAGATATGGAGATGAAGACTAAAAAAAAGGAAAATTCACTTCTCAACCCCCATGCAAGTTCTCTTGTCTGCGATTAGGTCCTCTTCCTTAGTAAAAGGACCAAAATGCAACGAACAAAGGACAATTAAAAGGATTTTGCAGTTTCTGTTTAAAGACTAAAAGATTGGACTATTATCACAAATTGATCCCTGGATTTCTGTTATTTAAGAACTCTCTTTCTTAAGATTTCTTTTCAGTTAGGTTCTTAAATAATTTCATTTTAGTCCTGAATCTTTATCATCTTTTTTCAAAACCATCCCTGAACCAAAAAGCTTCAGAATTCCTTCATCACTTTCATGGAAGGATGTCTATATTTCTCAAAAATGGATGAAGAAACAAAACCAGAATACTTCATGGATCACAACTTCAAAGTCATAATAATAAGCTTAGAAATTGAACCAAAAACACAAGAGAGAAGATACACTACAAAAAAAGCGGCGTTTAGCTAGAGTAAACACCGTGGCTAAATGTGCAATAACCGTAGCTAAAACAGCGTTACTACGGTTGCGGTAACCGTGGGCAACTGAGGCGTGGCCGGTTATTTTAGCTACGGTGAAATGAACCGTAGTAACACGATCTTGCCTACGGTTAAAATCGTGGGTAATTTATTTTTAGCTACGGTGTCCTCCGTAGGCATTGTTTTTTAATTTCGTTGAAAATAATAAAAAATAAATTTTAGCTACGGTTATTACTGTGGCAAAACTATATTAAATAGGGGCGCCAAGTAACTTTTTGCTACGGTTATTATAGTAGCAAATTTCATATGTCATGAATTCTCTTTATTATTAGCCATGGCTTTAACCGTGGCTAATTGGCTTTTGTGGTTTTTTTAAAAAATAAATTCTGATCCTGCATTTGATATACCTTTCCAACAATACATATAAGAGAAGAAATATGCATGGCTAATTTTCATATATTTAAGATCTTAATATATATCTAAATACATTCTCATAAACATATACTCCAAAAGTGTCATTAAACCATACATAAAATATCAGACTTTCAAATCAACCAAAAATATTCCTCTAAACAAAAACAATGTTGGAATACCAAAATAACATCTCTAAATTACTAAATCATGACTAAGGAGGTGAGGATTCTTGATCTAGAGGGGGTAAATCATCTCCAAAGTTGTCTTGTAGAAATTTGAGGAGAGTGTTGAACTTTGATTGAGTTTGTTGTAACTCTACCTTGGTCTCTGAAAGCTCCTTCAATGTCTCCTGGTGTGCAATTGAACGTTCTTGTAGAGTTTTAACTTGATTCACTAAGTCTATCATGCCCTCTCCTTCACCATTGTTACAAGTAGTGTTAACACTAGAGCCCATTCTGATTTGGGAGTTAACAAGTTGTCTTTGTAATCCAAAGATACTAGAAGGGCATGAACCAATTCCCATAACACGCACACGTCCAGGATGTTCAGGTCCAAACACTTTCCCAATGGCATCATCAGGTTCAGCAAATATTTTGGAAGTGATACCGGAAGAGGCAACACGTTCTTGATCCAATGGTAAAAACTCTTGAATTTTACCCTACAAATATGAAAAATAATGTCTAAGTTAGTACAGTCAATTTTCACTAATGCCTCTTCCATGTGTCCCTTGAATTGAAGATGAACAAAAGTATATAAAACTGAGAAGCTTTTGAAAGCTAAAAATGGAAGTTTATTGATCCGATTATAGGCAGCCCGCACAGAAAATTCCCCATTACCCCTAGATAACTATCTAACACGATCCTCACCCATTTGGTCCCTAGGAACAATTTCATAAACAAATCTCTGAATTCCCTCACTCAAAATAGGCTGAAGAAAATTAAAATTCCAATTTCCAGCGGGGTCACCATATCAACAACTTTACTCATAATATTGAGAAACTCTTCTATCATGTAAATGATGTGGGTCCAGACCAGATTTATTGGAGTGAAACTCTAGAAACCGAGCACTAGCAGACAACCAAAAAAAAAATTTCTTGCAGCTTACATATATATACACATTAATATACTAGATTTTGTTGGTAATTAGTAAAAGTCACTAGAGCAACTTGACTTATGTAACCATCCATTCAAGATTCTTATCTCCATCCCTTATATTGTACATAATGCTCTACATTTTAATGGTAGACTATGAAAAATAACAAGAGCTGTTTCATATCTAGCACGAGTATTTGTATTTCATTCATGTGTAACATTATTTTTAAAGTGTTCATGCTTCATGCATTATTGTTCTGTTGCTACAATTCTTCTGCAGAACTCTAAGGCAGTTTATTGGGCAGAGAGCATATATATCTGAAATAAAACTAGGGGCTTCTACCATGGGTTCTTCACTTGGTGACAAGTTATGCCTCATTCACTAAATTAATAAATACATATAACAGGGACTAAAACAAAATTACACAGCAGGGACTAAAACAAAATTACACAACAGGGACTAACAATGACTTACTGCTAAGGTCCTTGCTTCGTCATTAGCATAACTTCCATCCTTTTTCAATAAAGTTGCCAACTTAATCTCACTTCGTGTTACATCTCTTCCCAATTTTTTCACCTAAAATGAACATAATTAGTACAAAACAAACTCATTCAGTTTATACATTATATACAACAAAACTTACCATTTCAGAACATTTCCTTGCATTGCTCTTACTACCACCAAAATGGGGGACCTTAACCTTCTTCCTATTATGTGCATTTTTAGAGCATATGGCCTAAAAATTCAAATGTATTATTATAAATGATTGAAAATAAAAATGGTGAAAAGTTTTTGGAAAAGATTATACCTTCATTTTTTCACTGCAATAATGTCGTACAAAAGATGACCACTCACCACTATCTATTCTATTGGGAGGATGGGCAAGTAAGTCTTCCATCTTATCAAATTTTGTGAAGTAACACCTCAACTCATATTTGTAAGACTTCCATCTATCTCCTAAGGTTCTCATAACCCACTTAAAGCCAGCAACATAATCAAACAAGAAATGTGCCTTCACATAACATTAACCCATAATTAGTAGTTGATGTGCATCAATAAATACAATAAATGAAATTGTATTAAAACTAATTTATCAATGTTACCTCTACTAATTGCCATGATTTACTCTTTTTGGCTTTTGGCATCACATGCCAATTTTCAATGATTATAGGACAAAAAGTTGCCATTCTAGCCATTTTTCCCAAAAATCTAACAAGTAAATTTGAACCAGGATCTTGTCCATGCCCATCACCATTGAGTTCTACAATCACCTTGAGCTTCTTATCTAAATGCCAAACCTCATTTGCTGACATTTTTTTCTTCTCTTTATCTTGAGTAGTAGTGTCTACCCATGTATACATATAAAAAAAAAAAAAGTCAGCATATGCAATTTGAAATTTAAAATTAAGAAAACAAGTAGAGAATCAACATAATATTATTCTTACCTATTATAGTGACAAACATTGGCTCATTAAATCTCTGTTGTGAAGTTCCAATGCCATCTAAGGTAACATGCTGATCATTTTCATTCTTCTGATCAGAAGATTGAGAAAAAATCTCTTCATTGTTACTTTGTTGGCCTCTTAATTCCTCCAACAATGCTTCACTTGAATTCTTGCGTTTTCGCCCCATATTAGAACTCTAAGAGCTGCAAAACTAAACAAATAGTTTCCAACAATTCAAATTTTCTAAAAATGAATCAAAATCAAACTTCATAATCATATTAAATGTTGAACAAATTGCATAACAACATATTAAACATGAATTACAATAGATTCAAAAAATACATATTAAAAAATATAAAAAGTTATTCAGACATCCTTCCATCTTCACCAACATCAGAAACATCATCATCTATCAATGAATTTACTTGATCTTGTTCTTGTCCATTGCCTTCATCTCTTACTACTTGATCTAGTCCTTGTTTGTTGCCATCATCTCTTACAAGTTGCAATTGATCAATATTTTCTAAACCTTGGTCTGGAAAAGGTATGTCTTTCACAATTGATTCTCTAGAACACATCAAGCTCTCATCTCCCATGTCAAACAAATCTCTAGGCTTCACATGGCAAACACAGCTCCAGCCTTCTTGCAATGGGTCTTTAACATAATAAACCATCCGAGCATTCGATGCAAGAATGAAAGGCTCATCAATCTCCTTTGCTCCTGTATGCACTAAGCGTGAAAAATTCACACTTGTGATACCAAATTTATCTACCTTGGTTCCTTTATTAGGTGTAGGATCTACCCATTCACATTTAAACATGACAATCCTTAACTTACCATAATAATCCAGCTCTATAATGTCCACTAACCTCCCATGATACAAAATATTACTTGACTTTAAATCTCCATTCTCATCAGTTGAAGATGTTTTGGTATCTGCAAGCATAGCAACACCACAATTTTGTGTTTTCATTCCTTTATCTCTTCCCTTGGTGCGAAACTTAAAGCCATGTATGTTGTACCCATCAAATCTTCTTGCTATATCATTTGGCCCTTGTGAAAGTAATTCAATTTCAGGTGTAATATCATCATCATCTTTTTTTGAAACCTATAGATTTGCAAACTAATCATTAGTGAAAACTAATCTACCTAAGGATTAATAAAAGTTAACTACATAAAGTAAATTTAATATTACATGATCTCTAAACCACTTCTGAAAATGTTTATGAACATATTGTTCCACATCCTTGGCTGAAGTTCTTTTACCACGATTCATCCTTCGAACTTGAACTCTAAACTTCCTGTATACATAATTTTCTATTTGAGCATCATGAAAATATATAATAATAACAAAGGAATTTACAAAGTTTGGTTACTTACTCTCGAAAACTTTCAACTACTTCATATTGAGCTAACACATAAGAATGAGCTTGTGTTTTTTCCAATGGTTCCAAGATACACGTCTTTATAGCACCAAAAGGCTTGCCCAATGTAGGAAATATAGTAGATAAACTCGGAAATTCACTGCTATTAATGGCTTCACTATCATCATCATTACGTCTAGGTCGGTTAAACCTTGTTTCAATGTTCTCCAGGTATCTAGAGCAAAAAGTAAGACATTCTTCTGTAATATACCCTTCAGCTATACAACCTTCAGGTGCAGCCTTATTTCTCACATATTTTTTCAAATGGCCAAGGCTCCTATTAAGAAGGAAAATAGTTAATAATAATGTTATTTCATAAATTTCAACATTAAGTTGTTGAAAGTGAAATATAGTACCTTTCAATAGGGTACATCCATCTAAAATGAACTGGACCAGCAATCATCACTTCTTCAACAAGATGAATGACTAAATGAACCATGATAGTAAAAAAGGATGGAGGAAAAATCATTTCCATATGACAAAGTATCAATGGAATCTTTTGTTGGAGAACTTCTAAATCTTTTATGTCCAAAACTTTGGTTGACAATTCTCTGAAGTAGTTGGACAACTCAATTAACACAAAAGTAACTTCTTTAGGAAGAGCTCCTCTCAAAGCTATTGGAAGAAGATACTCCATGATAATGTGTGAATCATGACTTTTGAGATCAGTGATATTGCCTTTTTTGAGCTTAACACATCTAGCTACGTTTGACGAGTATCCATCTGGAACTACTACACTTTTAAGAACTTTCAAGAACATATCTTTCTCTTCAGTTCTCATAGAGAAACATGCAGTGGGAAACTTAGAAGAGTTAGGATAAGTATGAAGTTTCTCTCTAATCCCCATAAGTTGTAAGTCTTGACGTGCTCGAAGGTTGTCCTTTGACTTACTTTTGTCATTAAGCACTGTAAACAAAACATTATCACATACATTCTTCTCTATGTGCATCATATCAAGACAATGACGAATACAATTATGTTCCCAATAAGGCAAGTCCCAAAAAATACTTCTTTTTTTCCATTGTTCAGCTTTACGAGAACTTGTTCCTTCATCATGAGGCCTTTTGCGAGATTCTTCAACTTGTTTTTTGATATAAGAACCAGATCGATGGATAGGAGCATTTCGAAGCTCAATAGAATTATCAAAAGCTGCAGAATTATCTCTAAATTTATGATCAGAAGATAAGAATCGACGATGTCCCATGAAACAATTTTTCATACCAAACTTCAACCTTTTAGATTCCGTTTCAAAATTACATGTAGGGCATGCAAGTGATGTATGTGTATTCCAACCAGACAAGTTGTCAAGACCTGGAAAGTCACTAATAGTCCACATCAAAGCAGCACGCATTTGAAAATGTTCGTTTGTAGAAGAATCATAAGCTTGTACACCATCATCCCATAATTGTAACAATTCTGCAATAAGCGGTTGCAAGTAAACATCAATTTTGTTGCCAGGCATCTTAGGACCAGGTATTATCATTGACATGATCAAAGAAGTTGGCTTCATACACTCCCAAGGAGCAGTATTATAAGGGAACAACATAACGGGCCAAATGCTATAGGTAGAGCTAAGTGTACCAAATGGATTGAATCCATCTGTAGCTAAAGCAAGACGTACATTTCGCGGGTCGGCAGCAAAGTCAGGAAATTTCAAATCAAACTCTTTCCAAGAATTACTATCTCTTGGATGCCTTAGCAACCCATCTGGGTTAGTCTTCGTAGCATGCCATTTCATTCCCTCAGCAGTTTTAGAAGACATGTACAGTCGTCGCAACCTAGGAATAAGTGGGAAGTAGCGAAGTACCTTCGCTGGTTTTTTCTTCTTTTTCTTTTGATTGTCTACTATATTATTTGCACCACCTTCCACTGTCTCCTCTTCCCACCTAGATTTATCGCAAATATCACATTTCTCCTTTGATTCATTCAGTCCCCAATACAACATGCAATCCTCTGGACATGCATGTATCTTTCCATACCCAAGACCTAAGCCTTTTATCATCTTTTTCGCCTCATAAAAAGATGCTGGCAAATTAGCATTCTCAAAAGCATCTCTCAAGAGATCAATTATCATTGAAAATGTTTTATCTGTTGCCCCACAAAGAACTTTGATGTGATACAAATGAACAATGAATGATAACTTGCTATATTTTGTGCAACCTTCATAGAGTTCTTGGTTTCCCTCTTTCATTAATTCTTTCATTTTATCTAACTCTTCATTGGTAGGTTGGTTTGAACTCCTAGTGTTACCAGAATCATGATCATGATGACTTGGAGGGCTAGAGTTTTCAGAGCCACCTTGCTCAATGACACCAAATACATCATTTAACATATCTTGCAAGGGATGTTCTCTAAATGGCTCTTCTCTTACTTGTGGTTCTGGTTCCTCATTAGGTTCAACGTATTCTTCCCCATGCATATACCAAGTAGTATATTTGGTTGGAAATCCCTTTTGAAGTAAATGACTAAATACTTCGTTTCTATCTCCCATACGTTGAAATGCACAGTTTTTACAAGGACACAAAATCTGGCCATTTATAGATACCTTCGAAAAGGCAAAATCAAGAAACTGCACTACCCCATTCAAGAACTCACTTCATCTTATTGGTTTGTCAATCCAACTTTTATCACCCATAATTCTGAAATCTGATTTCAAGAAATCATAGATAATGATAAAAATATCACTCAAAATATATTCAAAGTCTAAAAACAAGTGTTATTTATATTTATTGTTATAATTAGACTAACACATGACCAAGAAAAGTTAAAATAACAAGCTAATTACTACTTATTTATATTTAAGGTAATACAAAGACACAAATTAAAAGGTGGAAGCCCCTACAATATTCACAAATAAGAGAAAGAATGAGATATACAAAATATAGTTGAAGTTTAGTTCTATTTAGCCATGTCACATACACACCTTACTCAATTCAAGTTATGCAAATTCTTATTGTTGTGACCACAAACTACAAACACTAAATTCCACCAACAAATTTATAGAACAACAATTAATCAAACACAAGCAAGATAGAATAAGATAAGCACTATCTTTTGAGAGGCCAGCATTCCCCCCAGTCCCAAACAAAATCCTCCTAACCCACACTCTGCTACAAAGTCCCTTTTTACACGCTGCAGAGCAGACCACCTCGGGGTTAGTTACTCTGAAAAACTCCCATTTTTCTGTTCTAATCCTCTTCTCCGTCTACTACAATTCTGTTGAATTTAATAAGCTTTTCTTGGGCTTACATCTTCCCTTCTTCTTTCTAATACAGACCTTGTCTACATTCTGTCCAGTTCCATCAGGTTCCAAGATTTTCGGAAACCAGAAGATATAGAAAATCTTTCCTGCCCATAAATTTATCAAGTAAAATAGCTACCCTAGTCACAAAAATTTAGAACTTCTCCCTCAGATAAATTGTGGCAAAAAATGGACCAACTGAATGTTTATTTTTCATAAAGGAGAGTCAGTAGATGAATATTCTGGATTCTTAACAGCTAATGAGCAAACAAGACATTACTACTATGCCTCAAGCAAAAATGTATGATTTCTGATAAACCAGGAGAGAACAGTACTGAAAATGTCAACTTCAAGCTCAATAAGTTAGACTAAAAACTAACTAGTGTGCCATTGGCATGAATTGCAAGATTGTTTTATCAAAATATTCAAAAAAAGAAAACAGAGAGTATTGAAAGCATTACAGCGATGAGAAAGAAAACAGAGAGTATGAGGCAGATGCAAGCGAGCAAACATTAGGAAAAAAAAACACAGAATTAAGGGAACAAAAACTGACATTACTGCCGGAAAGAAACTTTGGGGTAAACAATAAGGTAGGAAATGACTTTTTATAAGAACTTCTTTGAAAGATAATCATTGGGGTAAACAATAAGGTAGCAAAAATGGGAAGAATTAATTAAATCAAGCACATTATGTTAAGCCTCAGTCTTAGAAAATTCTATTGAAAACACACATACATGCAGGATTTAAATATACATGTATACAAGCAACAATAAAGCTCTTAATTCATAATAATGCAATTTCATCATAGAATTACTCTACACATATTTATAACTGTAGAATGAAATGTTATAACCTTCAATTTCAAAAGAGAGAACAAAACAAAATGATCTGTCCACAGATCAGAAGCAGCAAAGTATTAATTATTCTTCTTACAGCAGCACCGTACACATATACACATACATCATCACCGAGTACACACACAGATACATTCATTCATTCATAGGCAACAGATTCAAAATTAAAGTCTGAAATAATGAAGATGATCATGAACAGAATACCATGTATATATACAGACATACATTAGGAATTGCTTACTGGCTAGTTGGATTCAGGATTAGGACCACTAGGCACACTGTGAGCAGCAGCTTCAAAGTGAGAATTGTTATTTGTAGAGTTATTATTATGAGTACTGTCTGCTTTAGGCTTTGGCTCCAACTTAGCACTTGATTTTGATTTCTGGTTCCTTGTTGTGGAACATGAAGAAGAAGAAGAAGACTCAGAGAAATTGCAAGTGTGTAGTGATTGGTGAGCAGAGAGATGAGAAAAAAGCAAGCTGAGAATCCCAATTACAAGTAGCCAAGGAAGTACTACAGCATGAGATTTTGCTACCATTGAAATTGATGGGATAATAATAATAATGATAATATTGATTCTTGATGTTGAGAAAATGCATATACCAACCCCCCCAGTGAGTTATCAGAGGAGTCAATATCCATCAAACACTCAGATACTACTCACTGTAAAGTGATGATGAGAGAGGAAGAAGAAGAAAGAGAAGGATATATAAATAGGTTATAAATAAAGTAAAGACAGTCTCAGAGGTTTATAAACACAACACACTATAGTACTCTCATCATGAGGAGCCTCTTCTATGTTCTAAACAAAAGGAAAAGTTATATATTAATATATCCATGAGATATTGGATATACACTATGTGTAATAATTACCTCATGAGAGCACAGAATGGGTCTGTCTGAGATTTTCACAGTGAAGAGATTTTTACAGCAAAAGAAAGAAGTTCTTATTAGTTTGTACTTTGTAGTCATTTCCTACCTTATTGTTTACCCCAAAGAAGTTCTTATTAGTTTTTATAAGAACTTTGGGGTAGCAAAAATGTATGATTTCTTTGAACTTCTTTGGTTTCAATACTCTCTGTTTTCTTTTTTTGAATATTTTGATAAAACAATCTTGCAATTCATGCCAATGGCACACTAGTTAGTTTTTAGTCTAACTTATTCAGCACTCAGCAGTAAGATTTTGATCCCCTTTTAATTTTTAACACTTTCAGCTGTTTGAGCCTTTGAAAGATAATCTGCACTCAGCAGTAAGATAATCATTCAGCACTCAAATCAAACACATTCAATTCGTTCCTCACACTGATTCCACAAGCACACAATAAATCATCACACATATATATCATATTGTTTGTAGACTCCATTGACCAAAAATCCATGAACATGAAAAGCAGAAAATCAAAGTATGTCCGTCAAAAAACCTTATATACCTTTGAGAGAATATTGAGTCCTAAAATTGGTGTGCAAATAGTGATGTGTGTGGGCTTGTGATCAGAGTCAGTCGAAAACAGAAAAACATACCTATGAAACCAAGTCAGTCGAAGCTCCAAATCGTGCGAGAGGCAGAGCAGAGTCGTGCGAGAGAGAGGGTTGTGCGATTGTGAGAGGGTTTCAGCGATTGTGAGACGGCAACAGGAGATGGAAACGATTCGTGCAAGAGTCGTGAGAGGGTTGCGCGATTGTGAGAGAAAGAGTGAACTCTTCTAAAACTAGTGAATCGGAGGAGGAAGACGAAGAGACGAAAGCTTCTCGTCGCCGAAGAGACGCACAGCTTCTCGTCGCTGATCAAGCTTCTCGTCGCCGATAAGGATGAAGCTTCTCTGTCATGGGTAGAGTTCGAAGAGGCGGAGGTGTTGATCGGATTTGTGAGAGTGAGATTAGAAAATTAGGGATTAGCAAAAAGAGACGGAGGGATTAGCAAAAAAAAATTGAGAGGGAATGAAAATAGGTGTCCCGCCGAATATAGCTACGTTATCACTTTTTATTACCTACGGTTAATAATAGTGTGGGAAAAAAGAGACTTACATATTATTTACCTACGGTTTTGGTTAACCGTAGCTAAATAACCGTAGCTAATTACCGCTTTTTTTGTAGTGCTCATGCCAATATTAGGGAATTTTATAATTCAATAATTTCCTAACTCTTAGGAATTTTACCTGAATTATTTTTCCTTAATATTTTAATTGTAAATAATTAATCCAAATTAATTATTTAACAATTATTATATTTAAATTTGTCTCACAAATTTAAATACTTCACAACTGTAGATCAATTAAGACAAGACATAATGTCCCAGACATTTCCTCTGTGTCTTAAATCGTGCCACCGGAGTGACCCACGAATTAACCCTAATTCGTGTCCCTTTTGAACGGTGTCCTGTTCCTGCTCGTGTGTGACCNAAAACAGTGTTGTTATAACCGAACCGGACAAAGACTTGGACAAGTGTTCGGTTTATGGTCTGATTGGTTAAACCGGTCGAACCATCGATCGGATCGGATGATGCAATAAATAATTATTTTTAATATATTAAATATAAACGCTCACGACGTACAGAATCCCCTATGCATCCAACTGTACAGTAACACCACCCTTAAAGGAAAGCAATATCTTCGGGATAAGAATCGTCTTGTAGCCACTCAGATCGTAACACGTGTCCATGATCGAAATCGTCGACGCCGTCGTATACTTCGCCATCAGTTTCCGGAATCCATCGCGGAAGGGAGTGTAGACCGACGGCGGAATGCGGCTGATGACGGTGTCGGAGTCGATTATCGTGCCGGAGGAGAAGGCGGAGGAGAAGATCAAAGATCCGGCGAGAGTGAGTCCGGCGACTTCGAGGCCGTAGAAGGAGTTGATGCCGGAGACGGAGGAGAACGGCGTGTATTTGACGTTGCCGGAGGCGGTAGATCCGCCGAAGTGGAGGTAGCCGACGGAGCTGGCGGTGGAAGGGAGGCAGTAGGAGAAGATCTTGTGGTATTTTGCGGCGGTTTGTTGAACGAAGGAGATCGGATGACGGCCGAGACCGAGGAGACCGGCAATGCCATTGAAGAGACCTTGGTTGTTTTGGCCGCAACCGAAGAGGAAGTTGTTGATGATTTTTGATGAAGTGACGGTTAGCTTTTCTTTGGCGAAATAGCCGACGGAGAACGAGGAATTGCCGTATTGGATGCCGTAGATGCAAGCTTTGGTAGATGAAGGCAATGATTCAGTGAAAAAAAAAAAATCTGAACCGCCGATCCTGCGGGTGGACCGATTTTTCGGTTAATCCCGGTCCAACCCTAACTTTAGTTCTTTAGGTTAAACCAAACTGTTCCTCTAACCGGATAGCGGTCGGACCGGGCAGTCCGATCCAGCAACATTGGTGAAAAGGCATGCAAAATGGTATAGCTGTTGAGATTCGATTAGCAATAACCAAAAGAAATAACAATTAGGCCTATTGGAAGAGGAATAAATAAGGATTTAAAATAAATTATCTCCAATATTAAAATAAATTATAATAACAAAGGATTTAATTATTATTTCGCTAACTTTTCTTTATCATTTTATACACAACCTATTATTTTATTATTATTTACTTTTTACACTTACTTTATAAATTTAGATACTAGTAGTTGGAAGACATTGTTTTTTCAGATTATTGGTTTTGAAAAGTCTACCCTAAAATCTCTCTTTCGTAAGAGAAAATCCTTTTTATCGTAAGAGTTTTTTTGAGTGACACTTTGGGTTACTGTTATCTTAGCGACAGTGGCCCTCCCTCTGGTTACAGAGTTTTGTGGCAACGACATTCTGAATCAGGGCTCCCACAACGACGTTATGTGACGGCGAATATGGACTAGGCATTCTACGGCTGTTTCTGGCTTCCACGACGGCTTCCTGGTTTGGTTCCGAATTTTGGGTGCTCTTTCACGACGTTGTTTCGTTTTATTATCTTATTATTGTTGCTTTGAGTCTATTTATGTTTTTTTTAGAACAACCATTGGGGTTGTCTGCTGTCCTGTTTGGAAGGGTTTGTATCTTTTAAATGACTTTATTTATATTTCCAGTTTTTTAGATGGTTGTAGTTTTAGTTGGATTCCTAGATCCGTTAACTTGACAGTTGATTATCT
>QANZ01009485.1:0-53985 GCA_003254925.1 Chamaecrista fasciculata
TGAAAAAAAAGGAAATAAGAAAAAATAATCCTCAAGAAAAGAAAAAAATCCTAAATTTTAATTCTTTGATAATTTTTAAAGTGACGTGGTTTATGCACGTTGACGGCAGGCTGATGAGTCAGGATCAGAATACAATTTTATCAGAAAATTCAAAATCTAAAATCTATAAAAAAGTAAAATCCATGATCCAAAATATGAAATTTCACATTGATTGATTTATCTTATGGGGGTAAGTTAGCAAAATAAGATTGAATATTAATATATTATGATATGATATTATATTTATTTTCTAATTTTATAATATTTTAATTATTAACATATTTGGACCCCAAATGAGGTTTAAATACGGTTGAATCCTCCACATTCATGATCATCCCAACTCAACAATAATCAAATCCCTTGGTTCTTTCTTTCTCTCGCTCCTTGTCTTTCTCTCTCTCAATCATTCTCTGCTTCTTTTCACTCGTCTCTCTGGCCCAATCATCGTGTCGCTCTTGCTCTGCAACATGCTCTTCCTCTCTCAAAAGATTCTTCCTCATTGGGCTTAAGCACCACCAGCAGTAGAAGAAGGAAGCAGCGACTATGCCTTCTCTTCTTCTTCACTTATCTTTTGCTTTCTGATCCTTCACAATAGGTTTTTTTTCTTCTTCGATTCACTTCGATTAGATAGCCATTCCGTTTTTAGCAACTGCCCGCCTGCGTAGCTGTTCTGTTCTGTCTCTGGGGTTTCTAGGGTTTGCTGATTTTTCTATTTCCCTTGCAGGTAATTTGTGGGTTTTCGTTTGATTAAGTGTTTCTTCGTTTTTGAATGTGTAAAATTTGAGGTTTTTGGATGATACTTTCGGTTTTTTTTTTGGGTTTTGATCGAATTGATCAGCTGATTTTATAGCTGAATTTGCTTTGTGTTATTGGGAGGGGGAGGGAGCTAGTTTTGAGTGCTGGAGTCATGATGATATTGGGGGTTTCAGTTTATGGTGGTTTGAAGTCTTAAATTTATGAAAGATTTTGAAATTCTTGTCTTTTGGGATGGGGGCTGATTCTTCCATTTTGGTTGATGAGTTGAGTTAATTTGGCAGTTGCGATCACTTGTTTTATTATGTGGTAACTGTTCATTTCCCCCCTTAATGAATGCTTGACGAAAAGTCGAAAACAAGAATGGCAGTTTGTGTTTTCGATTTTAAACTCGAGTGCATGTCCATTAATTCAGTAATTCACCATAATTCCAGGATGCGGTTGCCGGGTTAAAGTGGTTTTCGGACTTTAGCTCATACGGCTTTATGTAAACAGTAACAATTTTGTACTTAAATTTCGTGACCGGGTGCCATTTGTTTTTTGTTTTTTAAAAGTTATATGCTATGAGCGTGGATTAAATATGGGTCTCTTGGAAGATAGCGAGGTTTTTGAAATTTAGGTATTAGTTTATGGAATGAAGTCAGTCATCCTTTATGACACATTCCCTTTGTTTCATTTATGGAAGAAAGAAGTGGTGGCTTGAGGCCATGATCTCGGCAAGGGAGATCTTTGGTTTTTGTCCCCTTTCCAGATATATCATAAGAGATAAAACATTAAAGAAGTATTATTCGTACTTATTTATTACTTTAAGGTTTACAACCATTGAAATTAATTACCAGAGAAAGTAGGTATTTGGCTCCATCTGTCTATGTAATTTATTGCAGACTCTTATGAAATAAGAAGTGGTGATAAAATTTTGTATAAAGTACTATATCTGTTAACTAATTGTAATAACCTTCTGCAACTTTATATGAAGTTTTTTTTTTTTGATCATGCAACTAGATGTTCATACCCAGTGAGTGCCGCGGCACCCTGTCCCCGCTGAAATAGAAAGAGTCTTTTTATGGCCTCCCTTTTTGTTAGGAGTTGTGTTTTTATACATTTGTGTGGGAGATGGTTGACCGTGTACCTGCATTGATTATTTCCCCTCATATATTCATGGGTCTTTCTTTTTTATATAAAAAAAAAATAAGGATTTGGTCTCCATCAATGTCATTAGGTGTAGCATATTCTACAAATAGCTCATTATTCATGTAGATGCAGACTTTTATTAGTCGTAATACTGTTAGTAGTTTCCAAATTGTTTAGATGGTTGACATACCGTTTTCAATATCTTATGGTGAAGGAGTAAAAACTAAAACTTTTATTTTGTTCATGAAGCAGAAGGTTGATACAATGAAGCAGTCGTTTGATATTTCAGCTTCAGGTAATTCTCTCTCTTTTCTGTTTTGATTATCAATGAGTATGATAATGAGTTAATACATCCTTTGTATTACTAGTAGGTCCTACCAAGATTCCATCTACAAATATACCTAAAGAAGTGGGGCGTAGTGCTTGGGAGGTTTTACCTGGATCTGATGCCTACCATGCCTCATCTGATGCTAGCCTTTTTTCTAGCTCATTACCTGTTTTGCCACACGAAAAGTGTATGTCTATCAGACTTATACTGAAATTTGTATCTTATTTGCTGTTACCATAAAATTTATTGAGCTTTTCTGGCTAATCTGTAGTGAACTTGAATGACACTGAAAATGATTATCAATGTGTGGACGACATATCATCTGGATTTAAAAAGCACCACCAAGGTTTAGAAGTGAATGAGTCAGTTGAAGATGCTGATGTCAATGGTCTTGGAACCATGCTTCCAGATGATGAGGATGAGCTTTTGGCAGGCATAACAGATGACTTTGACCTGAGTGGGTTGCCAGGTTCCCTGGAGGACTTGGACGATTATGATATTTTTGATAGTGGTGGAGGTATGGAACTTGAAACTGATCCACAGGAAAGCCTTAGTGTGGGTATGTCAAAAATAAGTTTCTCTGATAGTACTATTGGCAATGGTTTGCCTCATTATTCTTTTCCTAATGGTGTGGGAACTGTTGCTGGGGAACATCCATATGGGGAGCATCCTTCTCGAACACTATTTGTTCGAAATATTAACAGTAATGTGGAAGATTCAGAATTGAGAGCCCTTTTTGAGGTGAGTTTAACATAGGGTGAGCTCTATCTAAACTGTGACATTGATTCTTTGGCAATATGTATAGTCTTTATGAATATATCTTGATTAAATACATAATTCTTTATTGCATCTAATGGGTAGTGGGATGTCCTTGTTCAACACAATGAGAGTATTTATTACTTAAAACTTAATTTCAGTAAAACTGGATGCAGACCGAATGATTTTTGCTTTTGTCAATCTGATAGACGCATCCTTTGAAATGGTTGTTACTTCTGTATGATATCTTACTACATAAGAATGCACATTTTATTTTTAATGTCATGGTAGAAGGTAGAATTGCATTTCTTTTGTGAATGTGGGAAGGGTTTGTTCATTGTTTTGTATGCTTACTTTCATGCACTTTTACATGGATCCCATTAGTCAATTATTCCAAAAGCAGAATATATCATATAAATGGAGCAGAACTAGAATTTTTGCATCGGTTACTGGTTGTTTTATAAACTGTTCTTTATATTCCAATAGTAATTTGGTATTTTGCTTTAGATCCCCCCTTTTCCGTGAAGGAGGCCTCCACATGCATACAAGTTATTGAATAGTTTTAAATGCTTTTTCTTTTCAGCAATATGGTGATATTAGAACCCTCTATACTGCATGTAAGCACAGGGGGTTTGTAATGATATCCTACTATGACATCCGATCTGCTCGGACAGCTATGCGTGCCTTACAAAACAAACCACTGCGGCGGAGGAAACTTGACATTCACTTCTCCATACCCAAGGTTTTTTTTTTGGCAATTTTAAGGTCCTCATTGATTCAATTTTTTATTAGTTTAGTTCTATAATGATTTTTTTTGGGTATATCCCCAGGATAATCCATCGGACAAGGATATAAATCAAGGAACCTTGGTTGTTTTTAATTTGGATCCATCTGTTTCAAATGAAGACCTTCGTCAAATATTTGGGGCTTATGGCGAGGTCAAAGAGGTGATAATTCTGATACTTTAATTCCTTTTTTTTTTTTTTTTTTTTTTNTTTTTTTTTTTTCTGTATCCTGGCTGTATTTTCTCTTCCCACACCCTGGCTGTGTTTTCGCTTCCCACACCCTGGCTGTGTTTTTCTTCCCTTGGGGTTAATGGTTAGTAACTCAACATTTCTGCAGATAAGGGAAACACCTCATAAACGGCATCATAAATTTATTGAATATTATGACGTCAGAGCTGCAGAAGCTGCACTTAAATCATTGAACAGGAGTGATATTGCTGGTAAACGCATAAAGCTGGAACCTAGTCGACCTGGTGGAGCTCGTCGAAAGTGCGTATACTAATAATATCTTTTAGTTATTATTTTTTTTGACCAAAGGCTCCTTTAACTTGTTCCTAAATTGTACCCGCCCTTTGGTTTTAGTTCGAGTAATGGCATTGCTTCATCCCCACTCTTATAATTTTATTTCAATTAGGTGATTAAGATTATTACTTTCTTTCATTGTTTTCTACTTCCTCCTGGATGCTTATTCTGTTTCAGTTCTGCATTGCCATCATTTAATGCATTATTTGCTTAGGTTAAGCATGATGCTCTTAAGCCTCTTATTTTGGCTCTCTTTCGTGAATTGTGCAATTTTATGCAAAAACTGATTGAAGCATTTGAATTAATCAATCTCTGTTACATATAATTGGCTTAGTAGAACAATTTGGTATATCCCAGTGTGACAGGTCATACTTCTTTATCTTTGTAATTAATTATTATTATTGCCACTGCATTTCCGAATGAGGTCCACCAAGTGGGTTATAAGAATAACTTGTTATCTGATAGTAGAGAAACCATTTTGAAAATTCCTGTCTAGTATTGATAGTTCTTTTTATTATCTGCCTTGCATGGAAATTCAACTAAATCTGCATCCTTGTTTTCTTCCTTTAAAAGACAATAGATTGATGCATAAATATTGATTGATAATAATACCTTCTTATACCTTCTAGTTTGATGCTTCAACTAAATCAAGACCTTGATCAAGATGAATCTCGGAGTTTCCGACATCAAGTGGGATCACCAGTAGCCAACTCTCCCCCTGGTAGGCCCTTTGAGACACTTAATAACCATCATGTCATTGTTGTCTTAATAGCTTTAAATTATAGTTCATCGCATTCCCTCTGCAATTGTGATCTCTGTGATGGAATGAAGCTAATAATACATTGATAACAGGTAACTGGTTGCAGTTTAATAGTCCCATTGAACATAAGCCAATGCAATCTATCAGTAATTCTCCTGGTTCTAGGATTATGAGCCCAACAACAAGCAACCATCTTCCGGGATTAGCTTCTATTTTACAACCTCAGGTATCAAATACTGTCAAGGGTGCAGCAGTTGGCAAGGACCTAGGAAGGAGTAGTCACGGGGAACAAATATTTCCCAGTACTAATTCGTCACATGGAGCTGCATTTCAATCACATTCACTTCCAGAGCCATCCTTCAGCCAATATCATGGAGCTTTGTCCTCTTTCGGCCCATCAACTTCAAATGGATCCTCAGTGGAGACCTTGTCTGGGCCACAATTTCTTTGGGGAAGTTCAAGCTTATACTCGGAGCATACTAAACCTTCACCATGGCCAAGACCATCTGTGGGCCTTTCATTTACATCTAATGGAAAAAGCCATGCCTTCCCTTACTCAGCTCAAAATAGTTCCTTAGTTGGTTCATCCCAGCACCATCTTCACCAGCATGTTGGCTCTGCTCCATCGGGTGCTCCTTTTGAGAGGCGATTTGGTTTCCTTCCTGAGTCACCTGAAACCTCATTCATGAATCATGTTGGCTATGGAGGCATAAAGTTGGGGCACAATGATGGAAATTACATGGTTAACATGGGTGGATCTGTTAATACTGGCATTTCTATTCCAAGGAATATGTCTGAAAATGTTCAATCGAACTTTAGAATGAGATCTCCAAGGCTTAGCCCTGTTTTTATGGGTAACGGTCCTTATCCGGGGTTGCCACCTGTGACCATGGACGGTTTGACTGACCGTGGACGGAGTAGAAGGGTAGAGAACAATGGCAACCAAGTTGATAGCAAGAAGCAATTTCTGCTTGACTTGGATAAGATTAAAAGTGGTGAAGATACGAGGACTACTTTAATGATAAAGAATATCCCAAATAAGTATGAGCCAGTTTTTAGAAAGGCAGTTGGTTGACATCTTTCAATTGATTGTATTGACGATTTACTTATTGTTTATATCTTGCAGATACACCTCAAAAATGCTACTAGCCGCCATTGATGAAAATCACAGGGGTACCTATGATTTTCTCTATCTGCCTATTGACTTTAAGGTATGTATTGAGTTCTTTACTTCTTTTGAAGAGACAAATATATTGCTCATCTAGCTTTTTTTTTTTGGTCTTCTCTTTCTTGTTATCTAGTGAAGCTGATAGGTATTTTTGCTTGTGATTGCAGAATAAATGCAATGTGGGCTATGCATTTATCAATATGCTGTCACCCTCACTTATTATACCATTCTATGAGGTCTCATGGAGTTTTATGTCTCAGCATCTTTGCAAAATTCCTTTTTGTTGTCTCAGAATCACCATTGGCTGACTCAATATTGTGTCTGATTTTGCAGACAATCAATGGGAAGAAATGGGAAAAGTTCAATAGTGAGAAAGTTGCTTCTTTGGCTTATGCTCGAATCCAAGGAAAGGCTGCGCTTGTGAGCCACTTTCAAAATTCAAGTTTGATGAATGAAGATAAGCGTTGCCGCCCTATTCTCTTCCACCCGGAGGGTCCTGAAGCTGGTGATCAGGTAGTGTCAATGTTACCTACTTTTATGTAAGGGCAGTGGTTAAAAAACCTCTGCATTTTGTGCAACTTTTTATTTATTTACTTCTTCTGGTAGGTTGATACTTCAAACTACTCAGTAATTTACCTACACTGTCTCCTGAAGTATTGGGAAATCGGCAACCAAATTTAATAAACAATCTTTTTCTTATTATGGCCTAACTGCTGCTTGTGATTTTGTACTTCCCTGTAGATTGTACAAGAACATCTTCCCTCCAACAATCTCAATATCGAGGTCCTTAAGTCAAGTGAGTCGCTTTCAATTGACACTCCTCGAAGCCCCCCAGAGGATAACCTTCCTGTGAACTTGGAGACAAGTTAGTTAACCTTACATCGGATGCGGAATTGCTGAAGCCCAACTTTTGGTGGCTGTTAACAACAATTTTTGCATATATGTGTATGTAGGGAGGAATAACAGAAACTTGTAAATTTTATACCATAGTTATTTTCTGAAGTATTTTGCTAGAAATTGCTGCACATATAGCAGGTATGGTAATATCTTTTGTTTGGGGTGGGAGAAGCATGGGCTGAAGAGCTGAGTGAACTGAATTTCCTTTATGGAAGGTGTTTCTCTCCATTTTTGCTGATTTTTTTGCGATTTGGTGGGTTTACCATTGAGAATATGTTGAAAATGTTCATATTAGTTTTAGGGGTCGATATCTTGAGAGTTGGCTAGTTGACATATTTTGGGGTACAAAATTGTATAGAGGGGGATGAACAAATTTCTTTCTATATTCATCAAATGTATTGGAACTCTTGAAATTAGATTGTCAAATGCGTATTTGGACCAATGTGTGCAAACTGCAAAGAAATTATAGTTATTTGATTTAGATAGAAGTTTCGTTATTTTGCCCTTGTTTGAGATATTTGTATAATCAGATTTGAGGATTTCTAATTATCCAACCTTCTCCTGTTTCTGATACAATTCCTTCTGTTTCGATTTTTAAAGGTAATAACTTTTTTTAATAATGGAATTATAATTTACAATTAGTTTAGTCTTTCTATCATAAACATGATTTTAGGTTTAATAAATTTCTAATGTAATTTTAAGGTTTTGCTGATATGATATTAGTTGTTAATATAAANAATCTTAATGGAATTATATAGTTATATCGGCACATTAATAAATTAAGTTGTATGAGTTTAACCAATCGGTTTGACTTATTTAGTTCATCAATTTTGTGAGTCAGGCTGAGCATTTTTCCGACTTACTAAGAACAAATAAAAAATAATTTGACTTATCTAATGCTAGATTAGGTAAGTTTGCTCGTTTAACTTAATTTTTTTTATTCTATAGTTGAGTAATCTCTGAATATGGCTAAATTCCTAGTTTCTTATCTTAAAAGATTCTCGATTTTAACTGTTATCATTTGATACATCACTATTTGGGCGTACGCCTAAACGGCCCTCGCACCGGGCCTCTTCTCCCCTCCGCACCTAGCGAAGCGCCCTCGAGTCAGTCGGGCGCCCTAAACTCACTTGGGGGCGCTCATGGTCCATCCTAGGTCTTGGCGCCCGTCCCCCAAATGATACGTGGCCACCCACGACTACCCCGCTCCGCAATCCACGCTACGGGAGATCGTGGGTTACTGACTCGTTCATACCCACGATCTCCAGCTCCTAGGCGCCCGCCTAGAAACACAACACGCAATCTCCCACGATTGCCTTGCTCCGCAAATCTCGGTCTCCATCATCTTCGCTGGTGGAGATCGTGCCCAGAACGTGGTCCGCCCCGCACGCTGACCACCTCTCTCCTCCCTGCTCTATAAATAGAGCCCATTTCACCAGTTCAAGGTTAGCTACTTCTTACACTCTCAATTTCTCTTACTCTCTTATCACTCTCTTACTAACTTGAGCGTCGGAGTACACTTCACAGGGCCCCCCTGTGAAGCTTTTGCAGGTCTTTGCTCGAGTCTTGGCTCTCGCAGCCCTCTCCGGTGAACTAGGTAAGTGCCAGCCATTTTCCAGTTTATCATCATTTATTTTAGATTGAACTTGAGATATGATAGTTTTAGATTTTTTTTTTTGGCTTGAAGTTTGACATAATTGTTCATTTAATTATTTTGTTTATAGCATATGAAATCGTAATAGAGCAGTTTCGGTAAGAGACATTCACAGATTGGTGTGTGTACCATCAAGGAACTTCTTAATATAACACTACCAAAATTTGAGTGATTTTATTTTCGTTATCAATATATACAATCACCGATAAAAGATTCTCATTTTTTGATAGAAAAAGCACAATTGATTTAGTATTTAACAATACATCCTTATCATGGGGTGATATAATATTTTTTTATTTTTTTATTTTTTATCTGAATTTTTTTATTTCTTTTATTCTTTGGCTAAAATGAAATATAGAGAGAGAAAGACATGTGAATTTGAGTACAAAAACACTCCATTGTTCAGCATTATTGCCGGGTGAGTCTATAATGCAAAGATACAATCTTGACATGGGATGCAAAGGCTGATTTGGCCTAATTTTAACCGTTAGATCTCATCTAACGGTTCTAAATATTCAATTGGAAACCTGTTAAACAGGTAAAATTTATATTTTTTANAAAAAATACAATACAAACTACGTTATATTTATAGAACACAATTTATTGATAGAAACAAAATTTTATCTCAAGACGAAATCTTTGGATGTTGACGGGAGAACTACCTTCTGTTATTGTGCACTCAAAATATCTAACTGATTCTAGCGGGCAAACTAGAAGACTATATTATTATTATTATTGTTTTTTGGGCGAACATATTACAGCTTATTTCAATATAAAGAATAACATTACACCTGCAATTATCAGGGATTCTTTTACCACTTGGTGTGGGTGAACAATTCTATTGTTCTACTTTATATGCCACTACAATATGCAAGTATATACCTATATGTATCATGTTTGAGCCACAAAAGAAAAGACATATCTGCTAATTACCTGCATAGCTATACATTTTCCACGAACCATGTGATGAATAGAATTCCACATATTGAAAATATGAAAGTCACCAGATGTCTGTTGAATCTCAAAGCTAGGCTAGAAACTTCTCTGCAGAGAACAAAGCTAAGATGACATGCTTGTCTTTGCTTCCAAACTCCTTATGTTTTCTTTCCCTGTTCTAAGTTCAAGATCAACAAGGAAGTAGCACTTATTGTGTTCTCTCACATATTGGACATGACCATTCATCCTGCTAAGGATTTTCCGGGACATATATAGCCCTAGACCTTCCTGTGTAGTCCACTGATTCTCTGCTTCAAACATATCATGAAGAACAGCAGAAGGAAGACCTTGACCAGCATGTGTCATTCTGCAATGACAAGATGGTGTAAGGAGAGACTTGATGTTTGAACTTTCATGCTCACAGTAATTGGAGGTAAGTCTGATCTTTCTTAGAATAAACTAACATTTTAGTTCTTAGATTATATGGGTGCTGTAATTTTAGTTCTTGATTTATGATTTAGTTTCGAAAAATTCATGATTCGCTGCAAATTAGTCTCTCTATGAACACTTTATCACCGTATAACTCAATCCCTAGACGGATTAAATTGCAACGAGTCATAACTTTTCAGGGACTAAATCAAACATTTTTCAAATTTGAGGACTAAAATAACTGTGCCCATATAATCCAATGACTACATTGATAGTTTACTCTTTTTTATTACAAAAATATCATCACTTGAAACCATCTTATTTGTACAGCTAAGTATACTTGCAATTTGTACAGGCTTGTGATATTCTGAAGGAACTATCTCTAACATCTACTTTTCTGAAAAAAGGTCATGATGATCTACCAATAAAGACTGTTATAAACCATTTGAATAGTAACAGAGAAAGAAGCCAGTTGTGATATGACATGGCTAAATAGTCCACTTCTGTAATCCTAGATTTATGCATGGATTTGGTTTTTGTAATTTCCAGGTCTATAAACATTTAGAGTAAACCTATTTTTTAATCTTTGAATTTGTTCCAAAATTATAATTTAGTCCCTGGAAATTGAACATACACTTTTTGGTCCTTGATTTTTTACAAACATTGACTATTTAGTCTCTAAAACATTATCCGTATGGACTAAATAGTTGATGTTTATGAAAAAAAATAATAATAAAAAAGTGTAAATACAATATTTAGGAACTAAATCGTAAATTTAACACAAATTTAAAGACCAAAAAGTATGTTTACTCTTTTAAATATCCATAATGGGGAAGTGTTTTTGATATAAGCAATAAAAGAAAATGGGTGCCACAAGATGTGCAACTCAAAAGTGACTAAAAGAGGACGTAGACAAGGACCAGGTGATGTGTGGAAAATGCACTTAGTCATGTTAAAGTTGGACTTCGTTTGTGAGAAAGGTCTAAACGTTCAAAATAAAACCATAATTGAATCCAAAATGTAGTATCACACAAGCACTAGAATATGTAAAGTTTTTCCTATAACAGAAAAAAGAAAAATCAAACATCATAATCTCTGACAGTTCACTATGATGCCCAAAATTAACCAGCTGTTTGTGACCAGGGGACATAAAAAATATCTTAAGTTGGAGTACCTGAACTGCAGATGGATAAATTCATTGCCACCCCGTAATATCTTCAAACCAGGTGAAATCTTAATTTCTACCCAGCCATTAGGCGACGGTGTGTGGCTTACCACATTAAGCAAAAGGTCAGACAAGATCACCTGAAGCCTAATCTGATCACCATATAGCGTAAGTGTCTTGATTTCATAAGGAATTTCGTGAAACAGCTGCAAGTTTTTCCCTCTTATCAAGATCATGACTTGACTGACAATAGCATCTAATATATTTCCCAGAAGAAATTCTTCCATGTTTAGCTTCACAGTGCTGCCATCATTAGCATTAAATGTGAACTCAGTCAGAATCAATGTACATTTGTCTGTCAATAGACAATGGTATCACAAACATCAATGCTAATAAGTGTACACAGGAAATTATAATTGTCAAGAGAAAATTCTTGGCTGTTGGAGGTCAAGAACACTTACCCTTCATCAATACTTCCTAAATCTGTATCCTCAATAATTGACAAGATCTGTCTTTCACATGCGTCACTAGTTTCAAGAAATTGTTTCTGATTTTCCGAGACAGTTGTATTCTCAAGAAGTTTGTGTGTGAAGCGCATACCATTCAAAGGATTCTTCATCTCTTGAAGTATATAAGCCAACTCCTTAAATTTAGAAAATCTTGGCTTATACACTGACTCGTGTCCTTCTGAGGGCTGATGTAAATCTGATGATGCAATCTGCAAGAAGCAGAAACAGCCAATTACATTCCCGCTTGCATCGTTCCTCTTGTTCGCCGTTAAGAAAACCTCTACAAATTCCCCATTTCTGTTAAAAAATCCAAATGAGAACTTCTCAGAATCTTGGCCACTGATTCCTTTATACAATGAAATCATAAAATTGGTCAGTGTATCTTGACCTTTCAGTCGACATAAATCTCCAAAGACTTCCCCTGGAAGCAGTTTCCCGATAACTTCTTCTCTCTTCCAACCAGTTAGCCTTTCCATGGCTGCATTCCATTCAGAGCAGAAGGCATTCTCATCAGAAGCAAATATGGGTGGAATCAATGGATTGAGACTCTGGATGATAGCTTTGTAATCGCCTTCCAACTTGATAAATTTGTTCTGAAAAACTTTTTCATAAGTGATATCTTGACCCACAATGCATACCCCAACAACAGCATTTGTGTAATCCCTACTTGTGCAGGCATTGGCTATAATATACACAACTGACTTTTGTTGATGAAGCCCAACTTTTTTTAATTTAATCTCAAATTTTTTGTCTTCCTGACCTGTAGAATGAATTAGTGAGTCAATGACTATATTCTGAAGTTTGACTTCACGAATGACAAAATGATAGAACAAGGGAAATGGGAATTAAGAAATCAAGGTAACATGCAAGTCAGAATGTGAGCCATCAGTGACATTTTCACAGTTTTCAAAAGCATTACCGATGATTTATCACCAATAACTTTGGTAGCATGCATTTACTTATGAAACGTACAGTCTGAGAGGCTCAGATTACCAGACATGTTTAGGCACGGGAAAAGCCAACTAAAATGTTGCTTAATGCTTGTCATGATTAAAAATATAAGCAGGAATGCTAAGAAAGAACAAGTCATCTAATCAAAACTTAATTTAAGAAGGTTAGGTAAGTAAGGGAAAGGCAGACAAGAATCAATGATTGAGTTACCAAGAAAGAGTTCTGCCTATAATTTATGATGGGATTTGAAATCCATCCATGGTAAAGTAGCCAAATCGCTTTAGGCAACCGGAACACATTGGCAGGGTAACTTATTGCCAAGTTTCAATAGTTGAATTTTTCAGATTTATGGTGGAATCAGATACTTAATGATGGCCCCAAGGAACTAAATAATAATTTAGAAACAAGCAACAAATCATGAATGCTATGACATTTTAGTTAAATATCAATATCAAAACACCAGATATTTACTACAGATCCTTTCTATAAGAACATATTTACCTTGCAAGGCTCTACTGAGAACATTTTCAACGGTTGCACGTGAGTCATCGTGGACTACTTCATTTACTAGGGATTTTCCCATAGCCTCACTGGCCTGCAGGCCAGTCAATTCAGCAATTTTTGCATTCCATCCATTGATTAAACCAGCTGAATCAACCCCAAAAATTGGAACTGTTGCGGTCTCAATGATTCTAACCATTTCAATTGCCACCGAACCGAGTTCATCCATCCCGTGAGCAGAACTAAGGGCCTTAGGACCAAAGTTTTCCTTCTCATGGAATGATTCTCTCATTATAAGCTGCAATGAGTGAATAGCATTGATTTCTGACACTTCCCAAGGCAAGCTTTTGCTTTTGGCTACTTCAAGGAAAGCTTTAAATGATGATCTTGGATTTATTTTGCCCCCATCATCTTTATCCTCTGGATGGTGCTTGGCTCCTCCCCATTTAACTTCCTTAGCAGCGTGAGACCGAAACCAGAACAAGAAATCTCTCATATTAATTCTGGCTGTGGCCATCCCACAAACAGCATTCCCCAGTAATCCAGCACCCGGATAACCAGCTTCAGCCAAACTATCGGTGCTCAAACCCGTCGAGTCTCCATGACTTCCAAGTAGCCATTCTGCAATGTCCTTTATCTGCGATGCCGTCGGTGTAGTGCCTACCAGCCAACAATCACCACCATAATACAATGCAGCCCCATCACATTTCACAAGATCCATGATACTAGGAGATTGGGTAACAATAGCGGAAGGGGCATCACGGAGGAGCATATCACATAACAAAGTTTGAGTCTTTAGCATTCTCTTCTCTTCCATTTGTGATGCTAGCTGCATCTCCATGTAAAGCTGCAGCCCAAAAGCCTGCATGAGGAACTCACAAGCATAGCGAAGCGGGAAAGGCACATAGCGAGGCGAAGAATGATGGCAAACTAGCAAACCCCAAAGCTTGGTTGTTGTGTCTTTTCTATGGACTATAATTGCCATAACCAAAGAAGCAATAGAGCCCATATTAGCCATGTACTGTGCATGACATCCATGCGGTGACCGAAGCGTTGAATTCACCAAGCAAAGAGGCTGCCTTAGTGCTTCACTCTGAACCACATTGACTGGATTTGCATTGCAATCACATATCATCCTCACTCGGTTTTGCTTAAACAAGAAGCGAGCCGCTTGAGGGATATCTGTTGCAGGATAATGCAAGCCCAAATATGGCTCCAAATCTGACCTTCTAATTTCTGATACAACTTCACCATGGCCATCCTCGTGGAACTTATAAACCATGACCCTATGATAGCCAGTAAGTTTTTGAACTTCCTCCACAACTTTATCACACAAAACCCCAATATCCCCACCAGGAAGAGATTGTAACCTTGAAATCGCGCGAACGGCTAGTTTTTGTGATTGTACAGCTCCAGCGAGTGACAATGCAGGGTCACTCGATCGTGCAGGCTCTAAATCAATCACAATCCCCACATCAATCCTGTGCAATATAGCGTAAAATGGCTTCTGAGATGTAACTGAATAAACCCAAATAGGGTTTAGAAGTGAGATTTCCTTCGACGCCGTGGCTTTCGCGAAGGAAGCCGCGGAAGAAGGCGTAAACAGGGTTCTCACATCAACGCCAATCAGACCTATAAATTTCTGTTCGGAATCGAATCGTCTCTTATCTAAACCTAATAACTCGAAGCAATTCTCGCTGTAGCTGATGATTCTGCAAGTGGTTTCTTCAATCGCGAGTAGACAACCAAATGGCTGAATGAGACCGCCTCTTTGGATTTTCAAGAAATAAGCCGTCATTTTCTCTTCCGACACCGATTGTGGAGGACGAAGCACCGATTTCGAATAATCAAATGATTTTCCAGAAACCGTAGAATCCTCAAACTCGGCCAAAATTCCAGCATCGGCACTGTACTGAGCAATCGCTTTGTCTCTGTCGGCGTCGTTGGTGTTGTTCTTGTAGCTCGCCGCCGATGTTGAGAAGCTCATTTTGGGGACTCTGATGGAATTTGGGCTTTTTTCCCTTTTCTTCTTCCTCAAGAACAACGCATCGAAAGCATATGAAACTGCTTTATAATTCACATATTTTGCAGTTTCTGGAGTTGATAATCATTATGATATGAGATTTCTGCAATCTTACTTACTTCCTTCCTTTTCCGGTTGGCTATATACTGATTTTAACTGCTTACTGTCTGCATGTAAGTTTGAGAATAAAGTTGCGATGAAAGTGCGTAATCATAATAAATAAATTAATTAATTGCTGACCATATATACTCTCGCGGAAGTGTGTTTTACTTTTACAGAGATGTCAGCACTTTTTCTCACCAATCATTTCAGTTTATAGTGGGATTATGATAAGGATTATTCCACATAGAGCTTGTTAAAGTTTCAATGTGCAGTTACTCAAACTTTTAATTTTATAATATTTAAAAAAAAAATTCTTTTAGCATGAATTTTGAGATTTTTTTTCTTCTTTAATTAAAACAATTCTTTTTTCTTTTTTAAAAGTTAATGCACTTTCATGCTTTTCCCTTTCATGATATTTTCTGTTATGGTATTTACAAGTGTAATGGTATTGTAAATTATTATTATTCTGGTGGTTGTTGTCGTATTATTTTAAATTTTAGGTAAAAATATCATTTTTGCCTTTAAATTTTTTTATTAACTTTTAATTTTTTCTAAATGTTTTTATATTATTAATTTTATTTTCAATATTTCATATTTTGATCAATTTTATCATTTGACTAATTTTTTAATAAATTAAAGACGGTTTTTATTGTATTTTTAAATCTAAATTAATATTTGAGTTTTTTTTTATAAATTTATATTATATATCATTAGTCACATATAATATATCATTAATATTTGACTAAAAGAAAAAAATGATCAAAATATTCAATATTAGAGACAAAATTAAATAATATATTGTTTTAATTTTTTAAGAAATAAAAAACATATTGTTTTGACTTTTAAAGACTAAAATATATGCTATTTTAATTTTTTAAAAATTAAATTGTATATCTTCATATTTTAAGAATTGAATAGCAAATTCAATGATCTTTCAACATATTGTGCAGTACGCCAAAGATAAATAGTAGAATAGCACCTCATGCCCACCCATATTATGAATTTTGACCAACCTAAACCCACCTACTTAACTAGATAAGGCTAGGCTGGTCCACGGACAATAACCTTTTTTGATATTTTCTATGTCTAAAAAGTCATTGGTATTTATTAATAATAATGTTTAATTATATATTTATTTCCTAAAAACTAGAAAGCATGCCATTACAATAATCAAATCATATAATTTAGTTTTGTATAGATTAAGTTAAGATATTCGTAATTATATCTTTAATCTTTTTTATTATTTTGTTAACTCATTGATTCAAATTTAACAATATCTTTTAACAAATGATCAAATTAATTATAATTATATATTTTAAAAATTAAATCACATAATTTCATTTGTTAAAGATTAAATTGATATATTTATCATTTCTTGAGTCATTAACTTACTCTTATTATTATTAAACATGAATGTCCATGTGTTTCTTCCCGGTAACAAATAAACATATATAAAAGGGGGAAAAAAGGGAAGAGTATCATATCTGTTTGGGTGTGATAAATATAGTTATATATAAAAGTGAGTCATACCATACCATATGTAGGACGTCCTTGTAGTAATTCATTCCCCACATTTGAGGACCAAATTGTATGACCCAATGATACTATTTCTTAAGGACCCACCCTTATATTTATCTTCTTCTGGACAAAGAGGAGGAATCCTAAAACGTAACTTTGGTAGGGAAGGGAAAACCATCAAAAGTAAAGAGTATATATATATATATAAGAGAGAGAAAGATAGATTCCTAATATATGCTCACTATATATATACTTCACATTCACAAAAAGGTCAGTCACAAGTGGTAGTTAATTAGTAGATTCCTAATATATCTACAATAGATTTAAGACACGCACGTGGACACTGTCCTACCAATGGTAAAGTATATTAATTATATTTATATTTTTTAAAAACGTCTTTATATGCAATTTAATATATATTTTGTTTTGTATATGCATGGTAACTTATGGAGACATGGCTTAATTCTCGTTAATCTCCCTCATTCTATTCACCATAAAATATTGTTTTCCATCGGGCATATAATACAAATCAATTTCCTTGCTATTCTTTCACTTGTCTTTAGGGGTGTTCAGCGGTTCGGGCCAACCCGCCAACCCGCAAAAACCAACCCAACCCGCAGGTTTGGGTTGGTTTGGTTTGGGTTGGCGGGTTGGTTTGGTTTGAAAATTCCTAGCCCGCAGTGGTTTGGGTTGNTCATCATTTGATAAGTAAAGGCTATGTTTGGACATGAAACTTTGCTATATATATATATATCTTATATTATAGGGTAAATTGCAATTTGGTACCCTGTGGTTAGGGGCGGTTCCCCTTTGGTACCCTGAAAGAAAAATTTTTGCATTGTGGTACCCCGTGGTTTGCTCCGTTAGTGATTTGGTACCCTGAGATTTGGTACCCTATATTATATGGCTCCACCCCTTTCTGGTCGTCCATCTTTTAAAACTATAGTACAAAATTAATAATAAGAGGAAAAATATTATATGATCCCTTCTTTTTTACTGTGTTAACGATTTAGTCCCTCATTTATTTTACATACATATTTGCGTGCCCGTTAGGGCACTCAAAGCCTCTAGTATATATATATTGTCCGAGTGATCTCTCTTTGTATTTTTTTTTTTAAGTTAAATTCCTCATAATTTTTTTAAAGCTCCTGATTCACTTCCTTATAAATTAATGTCAAAGAATAAAAATTGAAATTAAAGAAAAGAAAATAGGAAGCACGCCAACTAACTTATAGTGATTCAAATTAATATAATATATTGATTGATTATACATCTACTATTTATATAACAAATGATCGATAACACAATACAATCGAGTCAAACCGCAGAGATAATCACTATACTTGAATTTTTTAGCACAGTGTATCCTATAATACGCCTTTAAACTAGGAATTACCACAGTTGTTTTACATTAACACAACACTTAGAAGCTACAACAAGCTAAGTACCTCAATATCTAGATACAATGTTTTGTATAAAAATTTTTTTTCAAAAGATTTCCCACTTGAGTTTTATAAATAAAAAATTATTAGCCTTCCCAGAAGAATTGATGTTATAAGCATGTTTGTTATGCAGTAACATATATAATGAGAGAGTCATGACTTTGTTAGGTGCGAAAGCTCGATGAGTTTTATTGTTTTCCAAACTCCATTATATTACTATATTTGTGGTGAGACAAAGAAAAGTACTTTTCCTTGTTTTTCTTTTATTTAATTTGGCAACAAAGATACTATAGTTCAGCAGCACCATCAGCAATGGAATATAGCTAGGTAGCCATAGCATTAATATAAAGTGCATGGGATTGAAGAGACTCAAAGTCGTTACTCCAATATAATTGAAGCCTACCAACAGTAATGCTTGACTTCTTTCAAAGAGATTTTTCAATTAATTATTTTTTTTGGCCAATCATTTTTTAATTAATTATTAGCTGTTAACAAATTTTAAGATAACCAATAAACCGATCGTAATACAAACAAATTTTAAGATAACCAATAGTCTTTCTTTGTATATCATCCAACCTTAGCGTGCGTTTGCCACTCTTAAATATGATACTATGATAGTGTAAGTTTATAATACAATATCATTTTATTGAATATTTGTTGTGACCGTGTGATCGAGTGCCAACAGATTGTATAATTAAGCTTATAGAATTTATCTTAAATAATACATTAGCACTACGTTTTTATTGTCCTGATCAGATGTGATTGTATAAGGAATTTATTAATTAATTATATATTTTATTTTATTCTTTTAAAGAATATTATATTATATTTATTTAAAAATATAATTTATTAATTTTTAACAAGATATATTTTAAAGAATATTTTATTATATTTTCGTAGAAAACATTTTAATTCTATTTGAAGAAATATATTTATGTATATTTTTAAAGATGTAATTGTAATCAATTTAGTTATTTTCAAAAATGTTAATTAAAGAGTGAATAACAAATATGATTTTTTAGAATCAGTGTGCAATGTCAACAAAAGTTAATTAGAACATTATTAGCTTTGTTTCTAAACATCATACTGTATAAAAGTTTAATACAATCATGTACTACCTTAATTATCTACCCTTATCCAATATAATACTATCAAACCTTATCCATACCAAAGGAGGTTTTTGAATTTTGCATGATATATGTATTTTATTATTAAAGGAAAAATAAGAAAATTGTCATTTCTATAGTCAAATTAAAGCCCACAAATCTTATTGGGTTGATATTTTTAGGAAAGGGATCAATTGAATTGTAAGTATTCTAAAGTAGCTAAAATATATTTTTTAACAAATAAAAGAGAAGGATAAAAATAAAACTATTCAATGAAGGGCTAAAAAGATAGAAAGAGATCCACCAGTTAAATTACTTTTAAGAGATTCATATTATGACATATCTCCTTAGATATTCTCATGATATATTCAAAATGTTGCATTTGTTTGAACTTTATTATCATCAGCAAATATACACACCTATATTAAATGAATTTTTGTTTGTTTTTCTATAAATGCATGAACTATAGGGGTACAAAATCAATACATACGAGTGTCACATGATATGAAACATGTATCATGTCTATTATCATGAGCAAATACACAAATATTAAATAATTTCAATTTAATTACCATTTAAGCATATCCTTTTTCAAAAAATAAAGATATACACTGAATATTTAAAACATTAAAAAAAGAGTATTTAAGATTAAATTACATTATATTAAGACTCCTTGAATTTTTTAATCAAGATAGAAAATATCTTTAAAATTTAAAACTTGACAATCAGACTCAAAAACTTTTCATTTTGCGTACTTAGGATTCTTGAACTTTAAAATTTGATGGATAAATTTTTAATTTTGTTTATAATGAAGTTATTTAAAAGTTTTAGTGAGCAAAATAAAAAATTTAAAAGATCTATCTATTAAATTTTAAAATTTAAGAGTTAAGAATTCTAAATGAACAAAATTAAAGATTTTAAAAAAACTGCTTAACAAGGTTTAATACTCAATAATATTTTTCATCACTTACCTAAAACAATAAAAGTGAATCTAAGTACAATTTGTTGGCCAAAAAAATCTAAGTACAATTTAACAAAATATTAAATAAATAGATTTTTTTTCTTTTTTCTTTTTCCTGAATGTCATTAATAGACTTGATTTGGTGGTACTCGGGATTTGGGAAGCAGTGAATTGCACGCGCTGAAGAGGGCGGTGGAGGATGCATGAAATTCATATCGGCCCGCCATGAGCTCAAAAAGCTTCTCTCTCCTCTCTTTCCGGGAAGAAGCACGTGTCAACGCGTCATGCTGAGCTGGCTCCACAACACACGTGGCATCATATTATCGGCCAGTTGGGGTTGCCGCAGTTCCACCATCTCAGCCGTCCGAAGAATCCAAGACCAATAGAGGCCAACATTTTTAGAGAGAGAGAGAGAGAGAAAAAAAGAAGAGAGAGAGGGCTCTCTGGTAAGCTACTTTTTGATTTTCCCATACGAATTCCACTGTTAATTTCCATTTAATTTGGCTTTTATTCAGCTATTTACTGCTTTCATTTCCTGTCGCTTCAATGTTAGTTTCCTCCTCCTGCAAAATTCATTTTCCTGTTCGCTTCGCACTGTGTAAATTGTTAGTTATACTTATACTACTGCATAACCACCGTATGTATGTTCTCCTTCTTTATAATTTAAGGGTTTTGGATCATTCATGCTTTTTTGACTCTTCTGCTTTCTGTCAACCTCTCTATCTTTGATGTGATTTCTGGGTTTTCTTTAGCTAAGCGAGGATAAATTTTTTATGGTTGACTTCCAATTTCGCCCGTCAACTTCAAAATTGTGTTCGTTAATTAAGAAACACGGGTTTTGAGTGTCTCGCCTTGTTTTGTATGAAGTCGGTATGCTTCTTTTTGGACTTTGACTAGTTCTGTTTTGTTCTGGGGGTGTCAATTGTCGTGGACGAATGCTGAATATTGGGATGATTTTTAAGTTTGGGAAGTTTGTTTTATGTATCCTGGGTTGTTTCGGACATATGGTTGGAATCCTTCCCTCTTGAACAGCCATTCATCAGGAAAGTTAGCCAACGGTAAAGTATTTGAGACTCTTCAAGAAGGACTGTTTTTGTGAAGTAAATCTTTTATGGGAGTAGATTGGATGTTCTAGGAGGTACTGTTGATGTTCGGTTTACTGGTGTGTTGCTGGGTACAATTCACAGTTCCTTAGATAAGTTGTTTTAGCCGCCTTTGTAAAGGATCTACGATTAAATTTCTTTTTTCTTTTTTTTTTTGGGTAAACTAACGGGACCAGGGCCCAAAAGATTCAATCTTTGGTCAAAGAAAAATGAACCTGAAAAGGAAAAAAAAATGCAGGAAATGACTAGTCTAAATGATTATTTGGACTTGATAGTGTTCTCTCCTCTATGATGCATCCTCAAACAAAATTGTATATGGAGGAGCAGATCTATCAGTTCAAACTCAAATGAATTATTGTGTTAGGGTCAAGTTCTCATGTTACTCAAATACTTTGGGGATTATGATGGATGCCTTTATTTGTGGTTTTGATATCCTTAACAAGTTCAATTTCAATATGTTCTATATGGTTGCTTATTTTAAGCTATGAGTTTCTTTGTACCTTTGGAGGCGTGACATGTTTGAGTAATTTGGTGCAATCCATTGAAGAGGAATGCTAGAACGTTTGAAAATAATTGATCACAATTTACTTTCTTTGGTATAAGATAATCTCCCTATTCCTCGTTTTATCTTCCATCTTTTGAAGCTTTCAAAGTTTCTTTAGTTGATTCGAAGAAAATACAAGATAGCTATTTTGAGTTATTGCTTTTCACTTGTCATTTTACTTTTAACAGGAAGACACCTTAACCTCTTCTTTGTATTGTCTAACTTTCATTTCGGTAATGATATTTAATTCAGTGACGTCTCAATAATTCTTGCAACATTTTTTAATGCTTATGTAGAAATGTTGTTTCAATTTTATGTAACATATTCCTTTATCTTTGATCTGTAATTTTTTTCTGCATATCATATGATTTATAATCTTGTCTACTTGATGTGCAACAGCCACTGCTGCTTTGATTGTCAATAGGGGTCTTGATTCCCCACTGATGTGCTCAAGGCAAGATTGTGGTAACAAGCAAAGCTCTAATGCCATCCCTGAAAATGAAGAGCAAAGTGAGCACGATTTGTTTGAGAGAAAGAAAGGATCTTCATGTCTGTCCAAAATCAAATCTAATTTCCAAAAAGCCGTGCTCTAAAATTACAATTTCTGCACAAGTCGCTGAAATAGACACTACTATTCATAATTGCGAGGATGGTAAGCAGCTTAACTGAGGGAGGGGTCTTATTCAATCTCTCTTTGAAATTCTGTGCTTTAACATCAGTTCATGCCTTTTTTTTTTTTTGCCGAAAGTTCATGCCTAGTTTGACATTTATATGTAAATTCACTTAAAAGATTGAGATGATTTAAGGTTTTCATTTGTGAATAACTGATGCTCCATCTTATAAAAAGTCAAAGAACCTTCCATGTTGATTTACCCCAATGGTTGTTATCCTATTGTTTATCACTTGATAAACAAAAAAGGAATTATAATTTATCATAAAAAAAACATATGGCTTTTGTTATTTTACTAGATAGGCAAATCTAATAAACACCTCATAATTGATTGCTCTGATGACAGAGAGAAGAAGTAAGGAAAGTATTAAGAAAAGAAAGTAGAACGATGCAGTAACTACCAAATTGAGTGGCCAAATTTGTTTAATTTTGGAATGCTTGTTTTAAAAAAAGTCTATTAGTATTTTGTGATGACCTGAGCCTTTTGAGTCACTAAGATGAGAAACCCAGGGAACTGTTATATCTGAAATCTCAATTTAGTAAACACATGGAGATTATGCTTTGGAATTTGGTAGCTACTGTGCTTGTTAAAGTAGAGTTGATCACATAGCCCTAAGGTTTCTTCTTCCTAGTGAAATTCTTAGATCCTCAAAATGAAGGGAAGAAACGTAGCTGTATAATATCAGAATCCTTTGGGGTTGGACCACAGTTTCTCGGGCATTGGTCCTGCTTCTATTTTAATTATAAAGCTATAAAGTCAGTCTTGGGTGTTTGCATAAGAAGGCTTCTTGGTAGTAGGAAAACTAGGAATAGAGTGTTTTGAATTCTGACTAGAGATTCATGTGGTAGGTGGATACTTTTTTTTTGGTACAAAGTAGGTGGATACTTTGCATTGATGGTTTTGTTTGTTCTTGTAGTTCCCTCAAAGACACAGGTGTGGCCAAAGGATATTGAAAGCGGCATGACCATTGACAACAAAGAGTTTCTGGATAAAGAAGATTCTGATTTCCATCCCCAGCAATCATTTTCTGCTGGTTCCGCTACGCACGGGAGAATGGTAGACTTTGATTATATTGGCTTTAGAATGTATTTATTTATAATGAGTTTTATGTAATTTTAATGCCTTGATACCCATTACTGGTTTAGTTTGCCACTTCTGGTCTAGTTTGTCACATTCTATATTCTGCTGACATCTAATTCATTGATATAATACTTGAAATATGCCTTTTCAAATTTTTTTTTCAAACAACTCTGAACATGCAATTAAAATCTTTGGAAGCAAATCATTGTTTATTTCAATGTCATCTAGGCTTTCTATCCCTCCTAAGCGGAAGGTGAACCTCTGAAAGGAAGTTTTATGATTAATTTTGAAGTTTTATGATTGCTGTATCCCCGTAATATATTGTTTTGGATTCCTTATTTGTACTGTATGTGTGCTGGTCTTGTGTAGGTTTGAGGATTAAGTTGAGCACTTTTAAATGCTTCATGACAAAATTTCTTTTCCTTTTCAGGAATCTAACAACCTATGTACAGCAAACTTGGAAACAATCTTTTCTCCTGTTTTGGAGTCCATGGAAGTTAATTCTGGACAGTATTCTGACAGAGATGCAGGTATAACTGGTGATATTGGTTCACTGAATTTTTTTAAGCTTTTAATGATTACACGCACCAGGAGTAACCTGCTCTTATGCTTTTCTGCCCAGTCTCTTGCAGAGCTTGATTGATAATCAAATCAGATTTATCGCTTAACAGTTTTATTGATTGTTTTTATACGTACCTGTGATTATTTTCACTTTTTGGCATTCTGCTTATATTCCAAGCTGTATTAGTGAAATTCTTTTCATTTGACTGTGGCTTTGGTGAATTTATGTTCATATTCTCAACTGGAAGAGAGTGCTTCCAGATTTCGTGAATTCTTGGGGTACAAAACATTGCTGTATTACTAAAATTACAAAGATGTTTATTCATTGGTTTTACACTATTCCACTGGCTTAAATTATCATAACTAGTTGGACTCTATCACATGACATGTGTTCCTTGATAAGACATTTCTGTAGCTATGTCCCACATTACATGTAATGATTCATCATATTGCTCATTGGAAGGGTCATTTCTCTTTTACTGTTACGATTTAAGGCCATAATTCATGGGATGTAAGTTTTTTTTATTGATGGAATTAGGATCAGTAATCATGACAATGTAACAAAGTTTTGTCTCTGTCTCATGTGCGACAAATTATTCTGTTTATTCAGTTTCATGGCCATTTATGATGGACATTAGACAATAATAATTAAGTACCGGTGGCAAGGCATAGTTACCCCTACTCTACGACTAACATAAAGAAATAAGAGCCCTAATCCCCCAAGATCTGGGCATTCATCTGTATGAAATATTAATCAGAAATCAGCAAAATCTTTTACAAGGATTCTTTGTTGGGAGAACTACAATTTATGTTTTTGGAAAATGAAAAACTTCCAATTTATGAATAATAAGGCAGCTGAGTGGTTGATAAAGTTAAAACTTAAAAGAGGGGTTTAATCAGCTAACTATGTATTGAGTTAATGAACCACTTGCCTGGTTAACTATTCCTAGACTCGACATATTTCTTACCAGAAATTTCTAAAATGCAACTCTTAATTTTTTTTTTCTTTGGCAAAGCCATTTTTCTGCTGTCTGTGTTTAATATATCACACACTACACCAGTTTCTGGTTACTTTGAATGTGTAAATGTTTTTATTCATTTCCTGACAACTTCCATTTTCTAGTTGGGAGCATTTATAGTGACATGAGAGGATTGGGAACTGATGAAAATGAAGATGGAAGAATCATATGTGGCTATGAAACATGTGATATATCAGACTTTTACATCTCTGATATGATTATTACGAGCTTACCCATTGATCAAGATGCTTATGATGATAATCTCAGTGAGACCAACTGCATATCTGATTATAAATCTGCTGAGCCAAGCATGTTTGATGCAGCTGACCAGTACATAGTCCTGCCTGCTCTTGAAGATGATGCGAAAATTGGCAATACTTCTGATGTCAGATCGTGTCAAGAAGCTATACTGGTTCAAGAAAATGTTAGCTTGTATTCAGCAATGTGTCAGACTAGATCCTGCGACCAGGAGTCTGATCTCACAAATGACTCTGATAAGGCAGAGTGCTTCGATCCACAGTCATTTATCAAGAACTTACCAGAATTGTCTGACATAGAATCAGCTGGTCAGCCTGGTGTAACATCAAGGGAATCTCAGAGAAGAAAGTCAGTAACCCTAGTACTTGATCTAGATGGTAAGAAACAGAATGAGCCTCGTGATTATTGATCATACTTTTTTTAAATATAGCATTTCATGCACTTGAAATGGCAATGAAGATTAGTAAAGTAAATAATCATCATTCATACTCTGTTTAGGAAAGAAATAAAAAAGTGATCCAAATTAGGGAAACTTGGTCAGTATTAGAGAGAAAATCAAGGGAGTGTTGACTAAGCAAAGAGTATTTACCATTAATTTTTGTCATTTGAGTATGTTTATAGAATTTTCTGTGAATATTTGCATTATTCTTTCTAATCTTCCAATTAAAACAGAGGTGATGGCTAAAGTGGAAAGTAACAATTTAGCTTATAACTTTTTCTCCCTTCCTCCTCCTCCTAGTTTTTATCCTCTTTACTGCCTCTATATATTTTTCAACGATAAGTAGTGGTATGAGGAGAGTGCATATAGCCTAAGATTGGGTTGCTTTGGAAAATTACAAATAAAATTCACAAGAAAACTGAATTGGATTGAGAGTTCAGTGCATTAGTAATCAGATGGTTGACTTAGCCCAACATTAGCTTTTTCCTGCAAATCAAATTTCAGTCTTCAAGAGAATTGATTTGAAATGCTAGTCAATTATTTCATTAATTTTCAGCCACTTGATTTTGCATTTTGAATAATCTCTCATAGGTTGAAATTCTTTCATCAATCTTATTAATCATTTCTTTCTTGATTATCATTTTTCTTCCTCTGAAATATTTACACTGGTAAATCCTATTGACCTTATCCTTCCTGCTTCCATATATGCAGAGACTCTTGTTCATTCTACACTGGAACATTGTGATGACGCAGATTTCACTTTTTCTGTATTCTTCAACATGAAAGACTACACAGTATATGTAAAAAAGAGGCCACATCTCCACTCATTCTTGGAGAGGGTAGCAGAGATGTTTGAAGTAGTTATTTTTACTGCCAGCCAAAGCATTTATGCTAAACAACTACTTGATATATTGGATCCTGATGGAAAACTTATTTCCCGCCGAATGTATCGTGAGTCCTGCATTTTTTCAGATGGGAATTACACAAAGGACCTGACCATATTAGGTGTTGATCTTGCAAAGGTTGCCATAGTTGACAATTCTCCTCAGGTACACAACCTGCTCCTTGATTTGATGGTTCAGTTATTTCTTTTGTTTATTTTCTCTGTACTTTTAGGTGCTTCTTAATTTCTGCCAAGGCATTGAGTCATGTCCACAATTTTTTTTTTTGGCATATTGTCTATCTCTCCTTTCTAAATAGTTCATGATTTTGATAGTCACCAAGTTTTTCAAAATTTAGCCTATGTGTAACTAATCATTTTATTCAAGGGAGAAATAGAAGGTTTGCTAGGGTGTCCAGTTGATGATAAGAAAAGAAAACTCATGGTTAAGTTCTATCTTTTTATAATGGCCTTGATTGGTAAGTTCCTTTTTTTGTGTTAATGCTATATGCTTTCGGTGATTATAAGAAATGCACGTTTAGCTCTATTTCTAGGTATGTTTTGAAGCTTGAGACCTTTATCCTGGGGAGTCTCGAAGTATGAAATAGATGGGAAGTGGCAATTATCTTAGCCTAGGAGAACTAAGTAGTACATAAGATAATCGGATTCCTTGCATTTAGTCAATATTAATAACCTATTAAGCTGGAATGCCATTGTCTGGCCCTGGAGTGGGAAGGGGAGAAATGATTGTCTTTATTTAATATTCGTGGTTATTTAATCCTTGCTCTCATATCATACATGACAGGTTTTCCGGTTGCAAGTGAATAATGGCATTCCTATAAAGAGTTGGTTTGATGATCCTTTAGATTGTGCACTGATGTCATTACTACCCTTTCTAGAGACCCTGGCCAGTGCAGATGATGTCCGTCCTATCATTGCGAAGAAATTTGGTAACAAAGAATAAGGTTTCTCATTAGACCAGAATTTGCAGCTAAACTTTTCTTTTTCTTATATATTTCTATGAAACTTTGCCCTCTAATTAGATGATATAGTATCCTCTCCACTTGAGTTTTTGAGATGAATTAACTATATAAGGAAGTATTGTCTGTCTTCTTGTTGAGTCCACATATGGTTCTCTTTTTCTCTCAGTTAACAGCTCCTGGAGTGCTTTGTTTCTCTTGAAAGGTAGTTGTAGCAACTATCTCTCTTCTCTTTCTTATCCCCTAGTCCTTGTACAGTTGATGTATTTATTATTGTGTGAGGGTGTACATGAAACATTTTTATATTATAGAATATATTTCCTAAAGTTACATGTTTTCATTTTTAGGTTTCATCTGATGGCCAATTCAATTTCATGATTGACGGTAGGAATATCTAATTGGTTGTTCTCTTAGATCATCATTGATATGATACTATTTAAAGTTTCCAGATTTTCCTTTTGTACATGCTTGACTAGGTTTACGATGGAATTATTATATAATGGATTGGAGGTTAAATCTGTAGTATTTAGTGAAGCAATGCAGAATTTAGTTCACCAAAAATTTACAGAATATATTGCTCAGGGTAACTGAAAAGTTCTTATCAGAAATCAATCAGAGTGCTATATGGCGTGGCATTACTGATTTGAAAGCATGTGGAAAATGAAAAATATGCTATTGAATGCCAAATCGATCAGCAGGCCAGTCTTCATCACCTTTGTTATAATTTTAGTATTTTGGCAATATATCAGGTTTGAGTAGGAAGTCGTCAAAACCCTTAATAAATTCAATTGGTTGTCAAGAATTGAGAGGTAATTAACCTAGCTTGTCTTCCACTTTTCTTTGGTCTCATTAATTTGTATTTTAATTTTTTTTTCTTCTAGATTATCCTAATTTGAGTTCTGTTTCAAGGAATTGTTTTCATATTTTACTTAAAATGCCTTCCCAAGCTCCAATTGGCCTGTGGCATTTTTTTTCTTTTTCACCGAGATTAAAGTATTATACTGTGTAGACCTTAATAATTAGGTCACTCTATGTTCATTTTCTTGATATACGCATGTGCCTGGGGGTTTATATGCATTAAGACTTGCTGTAAGTGGGCAATAGAAGTTTGATATGGGTAGAAAGAGACTATGGCTTCACTGATGTATAATTTAGTGGCCAATAATAGACCCCTATTATCCTTGATAACGGTAATTAGGTGACTCGGCGAATTATGTTATGCATCAGGACTACCATCCAGTGTTTATACTGGAAAAGAGGTATCAAACTTTGCGTGAATGACCTGTTTAAAATGCATTTGTTGTAATGTTTAAAGTTGAATAATTTTTTTCCATTATGTATAGGAATGTTTTGGCTGACAGTTGGAGGTTGAGATAAAACAATATTATCTCCGGGAAAGCATAGGCCTCAGAAATTAAGAAAAAAGATCATGTACCCTTCACCGGAATCTCCATACATCTCAGTCTAGGGAGAGACCCTTTGAGTTTTGTTAAGGGACGAAATAGTGTGAAACTGAAATTGATGCAGTTGTATGTGGGTAAATGGATTTGTAGCTATCTAACCAACTAGCTCTGCATCCAGCACTATGTATGCTCTAGTGATCTAGTGTTCTGATGACGTGGTTCTTTCTTAGATGCTAGAAAGCCGAGTTTTGCAGAGAGAATGAATCATTAGAACTACCCAACCTTCTTGAAGTTTAGATTCAAAGTGGATGGATTTGATCTTAGTAAAATAGCTGACTATCACTGCTTTGATGATTGTCTGCTATCTATAGCAATCTGCATGCACTTTTATAATTTTGCATCCATTCTCTGCAGGTCTCTGAAGGGATAATTAATAGAATAACCTTAATGGCACTCTGATAGGTATGCAATTGTTTTTTTTCTTTTCCAATATCCTTCTGTTTAGGGGTTTTGCAGGTGTAGGTACTTGTCTTGGGGCAAAACTTGAGTGCAATTTTATAATGTGTGAATATTGTCTTTTTCCTGTTAACAATGCATGGTTAATTCTTTCCATAAAGTTCCCTCATATGTTATAATTTTGTAAGAGAACCTAATAGTAGACAATTACAAAATTTTCTTCTGTTGTCATGAGAAGGTGGTGGGAATTATGTATAATATCACCTGATATTTGTTTTTTTTTATCTTATATTTGTTCCCCTGTTTATTATTGTTTGTCTTTGACATGTATTGGTGATTATATGTGTTGGAAGTTACAAATGATTCATTTCTTTCTTTTGCTTTTGTTGCCTGTAAGATACAAAAAGTTACCAGACTTTTAATTTATTTTTTCCCTTTGATGTATTACAACTCCAAGCCATGACTTTAAACTCCATCCATCCTTGAACATAAATTTTTATTAGAATGTTGATCAAGAATACACGGTGAAGATTGTTGACAAACAAGATCCAAAAGAACATGTTTAAGAAAAAAAAAGAAAGAGCATGACATTGAAAGTTTCTAGAGGGATGTTATGTAGAAAGACAACTCCTTGGGATGACAAAACCGCTGGCTGTTCCAGCAGCATTTATACAAGATGAAGTGGCAGATCCCTTAAGATAACTGAGCTTTATGTCTCTCAGTGTGATGCCCAAACATGGATTGCTTGAACTGCAAACCAAATTGATTGCTACTGCACTTGATGATGATCCTCTTATTTCTTCAAACCTTACTCGACTTATCTTCACTCCCGAATCCTGCGTTTTCATTGTGTTTTTGTTCCAAGAAATGAAAATGATCAGAAGCATTTACAATGGTCCAAATAAAAAAAAATAAATAAAAACATTTCTTTCTTCCATCTCCTTTGGAGTAATTTCCTTTTTCTTCTGCATGTTCTTTTGGGTTGAAGATTGATTAGAACATTTTCAAATATGAAAAGAAGAGCTGCATTTTTTCACAGCTGAGTTTGGGAAGATGCTTCAAGACTCAAGTAGTTAGGCAACACACAAGTAGAAAACATCTAAAAGAAATGTTCAGAGAGCACATTTCTTTTCTCTTGAAAAATGAAAAATATATTCAAGTATGAAATAATGCAGAATTTTGTGTTATATTTTATTTAAAAACCCCCCATAAAAAATGTTGAAGACTTATGATCCAAGTCGATTCCCTATTGAAGAAAGTTAAGGATAATAGAGGGTGGTTGTGACCTGATGACGAGGGCATGAAGAAGAAGCTTCAGCACAATATCTTTGATCAATAATGATGGGATTGTTGACATTACGCATGATCAGGTTTCTAAACACTATGTCTCTGCTGTATCCACTGCTAGGCTGTGGCCTCGTCTTTATCCTAACTCCATTCTGTGTTTTTGTGAATGTTGAACTCGTCACTGTCACATTCTCCACTCCTTCCTCATTCACATAGTTCCCCAAGCTGCCTATGCTGTAATCAAAAAACAACCAAGCCAATCTAAAGTTAAGGGTGTTTGTTTGACGGTTTTGAACAAATTTTTAAATTGAATTGTTCACATCAATTTGAAATATATAGTCCTGTAAAGAAACTTCTCTTCAAAGTAAATTATCAGAGATACTACAGCAGCAACAACCAGTCTTTTTTTCACTAGGTGAGATCGATTATATATATGAATCAATTGATGTCAACGCGTTCTATTCTTACACATGTTACCTTATGCCGTGTCCGGGACCGCATGAAATGTGGTCAATCCAGATATGACTGGAGCCTTGGTTGATGGAAATGCAGTCATCTCCGGTCATGATGGTGCTGCGGGAAATGGTGACTCCGGTTGAAAACTGAACATTGATGCCATCAGTGTTGGGGCTTCTACTTGGAGCTCTGATCTTCACATTCTCCATTATTACACTTTTGCAATGATCAATTGCTATGTGCATTCCTCGGCTATTTAATGATGTTAACCCATTCACCACTACGTTGTTCGACCAACTCAATGATATTGACTGCACTTTTGTCACATCATATACATATACATATATCAACTCAAGGAGATATAAAACACCCTGAGACAGATCTCTTAACTTGATTCTCAAATTGTACAATTAAAAAAAGGGGGTCTTTCAAAGATATGATTATAAATCAACTTGGTTTGTACTAATCAAGATCTAATAATGATTTTTTTTTAAAAAAAACATAACTAGTTAAATATGATTATATTAAATTATTAATAGAATTTAAGATTACATCAAATGATCAATTTTATTATTGAATCTCAATTTAACATAACAGGTGAATTAGATTGACAATAATTGTATATTTAAGAACTAGATTCTATAACCTTATTGTCTCTACACTTAATTTGGACTTATGCTAGTTGCCCTGGTTGCTTGCTCAACTGATTTTTAATGGAACTAATAATCATTAGGAAGAAATTTAAGTAAGTCCTTATAATTATTAAGATCTGAGCTATAATCATAAGATGGTTTCAATTATCACATATATAGGAGAGTAATCTCAACAAAAAAGAAAAAAAAAACCTTGGAGACCGATCTAATAGATTAGAGACTTTTTTGAGACTTTTGATATACAATATTATATCCAGTGTCGGTGGTTACTTGACAGAAAGTCTAACTATGGTCATTTCCCCCCTCTTTTCTCCGAAAAATATGCTTCTTTTCATTTACTTGAGTTTGATAATTGGTGGATATGTATTATTCTAAAATTATGATTTTTCTTTAACAATGGAAATATATATTTTGGTCCTTACATTTTTTTATAATCAATGATTATTTAGTCTCTAAAATATTATCTGTGAAAATTAAAATAATTAATAATTGATATATGTAAAGAAAAAAAATATCAGAGACCATAAAATACATTTCTAATTAATATCCAAATATTAAATCCTAATTTTAGAACAAATTTAAGAATTAAAGTATCGACTTTTCCATAAATAATTTGTAGAAAGACCTAACTCATTGCAAAAAAGCTTTCAAAGGGAGAGGGTTAGCTCATTATATATATATAGAGTTAGAAAAGCCTTTAACTAAGCGATATGAGACTTCAATATGCCTCCCTCACTCCCGACATAGGAGCGTGAAGCCAATGGCTTATTCCCAAGGCAGCCTACAGTAAGACTCATCCATCTTACATGCCCAAACCTAGTTTTGATATTATGTAGAAAGACCTAACTCACTCTAAAAGAATTCTCAAAAGTAGATGATTGTCTCATTATATATATATAATTAGAAAATTAAAACGATGTGGGACTTAGCTTCAACATAATCTTCAAACAAAATCCAAAAACACTTCAACCATAGGATGCTAATTAAACCATCCCTTGACCTTTCCTTTTTCTCAACGAATTTAAACAAAGCAAGCCTTCATATAAATCAAACCAGTGACCTAATATTACCACACACACACACACATGCATGCATGCAATCAATTAATATATGGTACACTTACCCTAGCTCCAGGAGGGCAATTCTGGTGAGCTTTTTTGCAATCCCAATAAGAAGCACCCTTTGCATTCAAAGTGCCTCCATAGATGGAGAGACCATTAATCTTCATGAACAAAATCCAATACCCTGAACTCCCAAGTGACCAATGATCTGAAGGAGCCACAAGAGTGCCATCTATTCTTAATGTGATCTTGTTGTTGCATGGACCCCAAAATGTGACTTGCTTCAACAAGAAATTACCCTGTGGTACATATAAAGTGGTTTCTGAAACTGACCTACATGCATAGGACCATGCCCTTAGAAAGGCCATGGTGGAGTCTGATATCCCATCGTTCCTAGCCCCAAAACTCACCACATTAATAGTGTTTGAAGATGCATCTGAACATTGAAAGAAGAAGAAGAAGGGAGCTAGAAAGAGGAAAATGATAAAGTGGTTTGAGTTATTAGATGGGGCCATTAATTATTATTGAGCAAAGGTTGATGAAACAATGAGCTAGGCACAGAGACCAATAGTTATATATATGTGGAGGGAGCTCACATATCCATATATATACTTATATGTGTGTGATTTGTGAAGACTGGCTATCACATGGATTTTAAGTTGAAAACAAGTTAATTATGGAGATATTAAAACCTATTATCCCTCATTTGTTCTTCAAAAATTATCATTTATTTAGTCACTAGATACTAGAAATATGCTTTTTAGCCTTTTTTTTTTGTTTTCAAATTTTAACTATTTAGTCTATCAAATATTATCCAGCAAATTAAATAGTTGATGTTTGTAAAAAAAATTATGAATAAAAAATTTATTTTTATATCTAATTTAGTGACAAATTTAATATTCTCTCAATTACATATTAGTCACTTGAGCTTTAATTTCGTATCCGCCTCAATCCTGATTGGTTGTAATTAATTCATATGCACATGTGCATGCTGTCATCGAACAAGACAAGGTATTTCTAAGCTTAAATATATATTTTTCAGTTTGTCCCCATATGTTTGAGGAGTTAATAAATTTATATTCTAATTCGAGGAGTATATTCTAATTTCTATCACTAATTAAACTATCTATACTGCAATAGCATTAATGGCAACATGGCTGATGAGACTGTACGTATAGTTTGCCGATCCCAAAGATTTCCATTTAAGAAAGAAAAAGATTATCATGTACGTACTGATCATGTACTGAACTACGAGGTGTTCGATCAATATATAGATTATATAGTTTTTAATTATTATTATTAGTTCTTTCTTTCTCCTTTCCTCACACACACAATCTCTCTATATATAATTATTTTATATCGTGAGACCATTAATGGCAACATGAGATTATACTTCCCTCTGACGATCTCAAAGAAATTATATATATATGAGATATACTAATACGTAAATTAAGAATCTAAATAATTTGCTCAATAATATATTCCAAAGACTTGGCCTAGCCTTGAGATGTGCCATAAATTTTGGAAGGAAGCTTTTTGTGGCACTCTTTTCGGTGTGGACACATTTATTATTCTGCCATATTAATAGGTAAATATACATTTTTCCATTCTCAATCTTTGGAATAAATTTCAAGTTTGTTCATAAACTTAATTAAGGCAAAAATGCCTTGTAGTCATAAACTTCAAATCAATTTTTAATTTCGTTCTTAATATTTTTTTTTATCAATTTTGTCTCCAATATTTTATATTTTGACTAATTTTATCATTTACTCTTACTTTACTAAAATGTTAACAACTAATTCTATGTGACTAATGATATGCGTAATGTAAAATTGATAGAAAAAAAAATTAAAATCTCTGAATTTAGATTGAAAAATGGGATAAAGTCTATCGCTAACTTACTAATTAAAAAAAAATTAGTCAAAAGGTAAAATTGATTAAAATGTGAAATATTGGCCATTGAGGACAAAATTGACAGCAAAAACAGATTGGAGAAGAAAATGAAAGTTAATGTAAAAATTGGGGACCAAAATAGTACTTTTGCTAAACTTAATTTCTTATACTTAGCTTCAATTCCTAGAAATCAAGAGAGCGTTGAGGATACCAATTAGTTCTGCTATCATAATTGGGCAACATCTCACCTAACTGTTGAACCGTTAAGCCACTTTTCTGCCACATCAAATCATAACTATGCTAATAATGTCTTTGACGATCAATGACAATGTTACATTAATTATTTATGTTTAATAAAATAACAGATGTTAAACAACATGTATTAAGTCCACATTGACTCTTATTTCTTCAACCATCGTAGTTAAATCTAAAAACGTCCATCCCATAGTCATGTATGATTATAGTTTTTGTTTACATAAAGTAAAGATGGTGGAAGAGAACGTTGCTAGCTAGTAATGGTGATGATAAATAGCAATAGTGTAAAAAAGGAGCTGAATGGATCGGATCAGCAAAAAGAAATGATGATATCTTTCTTGTAGGCTCATAGTCATAGGCAGTTAACTGAAATGATTGCAGAAATAAGTTCGAAAAGTCCTAATTAATTAAAAATAGGTAATAAAAATTATCTGTGGCAATAAAAAGGTTTCATTATGAGATTTTCTTTCTTTCAGCATTGTTGCAATTTTTGGTTGTTTGAACTTGGAATCAAGAATGCCATTAGAATGGAAGCATATATATATATATATATATATATACTAGGGATTTTCCGTGCCCGTTATGTAACGTTTGATTTGACATTTATAGTTATTCAGTAACTAAATAATATATTTTTATTATTCAAGGACTAAATCGTTAGAAGTATAAAAATTAAAAGACCAAATAATAAGTTTTCACTTTCTTAAATCTCATCTACCACTTTCTCTCTCCCATTATCTATACACTTAGCCAATTATCAAGTTCCACATGTTTATTTCTTACTTTTTTTTTTTTTAATTTAATTATTTTTGACCAACCAAAATACTCCTCACACATATAATATAACTAGGGGCTTGGCGTGCCCGCATGTAATGTTTGAATTGATTTAAAGTTAAAGATTACATAAAATTTTTATATTACTTTTGGACCAATTTGAAATTTTCTGATATATTTGGGACTAATTAAAAATTGACTTAATGAAAATGAACATGGGTGTTTTTCTTTTTTTTTACATAAGAATGAACGTGGGGCAATTTTCTATGAACGTGGGGTAATTTTATTTTTTTATATATTTATTTTATTATGTATTATGTTTAAATTAATTTATTTTACACTATAATTTTAACTTTTAAAGATAGACTATCAGAAAGGGGTGGAGTGATATAATATAAGATATAGATATAGATATAATATAATATAGATATTGACATTGTGAAAAACTCGACCCTCGTTTTTTTTAACAGAAAATTCAAGAAAAGTAGGATTTCTTCTCCATTCTTCTTTTCCGAAATTTGTATAATTTTCTTTTCAATTATCACATATATGAAGTTTAAAATAAAAAAACAGTTAAAACAAATTTAACCTCTGAATAAAACAAATATTTATTTATAGACAAAAATGTACCTCTAAAAAATATCTCCAACTTTGTGGTCTACAAGCAACGGCCAGTTGGAATGTGAGAATTAAGGAATCATTATGGAAAGGGATTAACAGTGACCATTCCACTAGTGGTCCAAAAAAATATGTACTACAGGGGCGGAGGGAGGGGGGGGCCAGGGGTGGCCATGGCCCCCCCAGATTTTTTAGAATATATATATATAGTATACAATTTCTGTAATTGACAATGGCTTAGACCAAGTGGCAATGATTTTGGCCCCCACCAAATTTGTCAGCAAGGTCAAGGGTTCGATTACTGCAACATACCCAAGCNTTTTCCCTTGTAAAACCCTTTCCTTTACATACCTCCAACCTTACCAAACGGAGCCTTAGTCATTTTTTTTCTCTATAGTTAAAACTATTGACAACATTGAAGCGAGAAATATTTTAATTTTGGCCTAGGTTTTTTTTTTGGCCTGAATAATTTTGGCCTACTTGATTATCTATAAAACTCTATAAAAGATCATATTTCATCCCTAGAATCCAAGAAGAAGTCTATATATAGTTAAAAACAATTTGTAATATTATTGTATTAAAATTTGTTATATAATGAAGCATTTTAAATGGAATTCGTAGAAAAAACTGGTATAACACTCAGAAGCCATGTATTAAAATGTAAAACGTGATAATTATGGATACTCAGAATTTATATACACAATCTTTGACCTTCCGTTGATTATTCATGATGAACATTCTTCTTTTTTTTTTTTTACCCAAATTAGAAATCCTTTAAAATAGGACTGTTCAGGAACGGGCCCATGTTTGGCCCATATTCATTTAGGCCCATATTCAAATAATCATAATTGGGCTAACCCTTCATTTAGGCCCATGGTTGGCCCATAATAATTTCTGAACAAAAAAAAAAGAAATTGCCGAAGTGAGTGTTTATAAAAAAACCCTAGACCCTGTCATCTTATATAAACTCGTCCAAGTCCCTCTGTCGACGAGTTCGGCGGCGAAACGAACCCTTCATCGCAGTGAGTGTTTCTCTGAGCTAGCTGTTGAATGCGTGCTTTTGTTTTTCGTACTCTTTCTTAAAATTGCGATTTCTGTATATGACCTTGATTATGAATGATCTTCGGGTGATTTGGATTTTCAGTAGTATGTATCTTATATGTCGATGGGTCTAAACTTATACTTTGTTTATGTGTCATTTTGAAGAATCAGGTAAGAAGAAATGGCGGTGCCGTTGCTTTCGAAGAAGATCGTGAAGAAGAGGGTCAAGAAGTTCAAGAGACCACAGAGTGACCGTAAGATCTCTGTTAAGGTATTTAAACGATACATTTTTGTCTCGGTGGTTACCAGACTTCCTCAATTGGTGTTTTTTTTTACATGATTTATTTTGGATGAAAATAACATGTTTTAATATATAGTCTGCTACTGGTTTTAAGATCTATTGAGCTGGGTACTGTTTGTTGAAATGTTTTTAATTTTAATTGGTGGAATATTGGGGTCTGAAATGTTTTTCATATTTCTCCCATCCGCGTAATTGAATTTTTGCCCTTTGAATGCTTGTTCACTTGCCATTTACTGTTAGAGGAGGATTCGGTTGAGCTAGGAGAGGATATGATGATAGTTTTTGTCGCCCCAGTCTTAATTTGCTACATTTGGTGCAAGATGGTGACTGACATTTTATCTGATCCTAGTATCTAATATATACTATTCAAAGTTTCAAACTATCATATGTTAAGTGTCGATTTGTTTTCATCCAATAATTGAATTACCCCACTTTTGATTGATATTCATCTTTGGTTCTTTTTTTCTCCTTTGAACATTTGAATTAGTCTTGCTGCACAATGGATGAGGGTTGGTTTTGACACTTAGTCTTACTGACTACATTGATGCATGATAAATGATCCATTTGTTCTGTGTAATATAGATATAGTGTGTTGTATCAAAATGGGGTTGTTCTTGTTCTTTTATTTGTTTTACTTAAATCCGTTTCCAAATTGCTACATAATTTTTCGAATGCTCTGATTTTCTCTTGAATTTGAAAGGACATGATACAATTCATGTGGTGTGGGTTTTCATTTTGACTTGTGCAATCACGTTGTGTTAATGGTTATTGGTTTCCCCCCAAAATATGTTGATACTTGATACAATTCATATTGATTTTTCTTCAGTTTTGAACTTATTTTTGGATTCCTTCATGTTTATTTGCCCATGGTATCTGATGTCCAGATTTTCTCTCTGTAGCTGGACATTTCGTTTGAAGGGCATATATAAACTTTTTACAGGTCTTGCGACACAGCTGGCCTGCTTTTCATATAGGCCTTCTGTTACTATTCTCCTGTTTACATTGTAAATCTATACATATTAGATCTGATGCATCCTGGAAAATTTTGTTTATTTTTCCATACCCTATCGCAATTTGGATTTTCTTATGGTCCAAATTTTGAAAAAACTAATGTTTAATTTGTTGCTTACTACCATAGCAACTTCAGTTAAGTATGTGTTTGTAGATTAAAAATGCCTTTTCTGGTATATTATGTGGTGATTTGATGATGTTGAAATGGTTGAAAGTGGTCCATATATAAATGTGTTAATGTATCTCTACTACAGACAAACTGGCGCAGACCCAAGGGTATTGATTCCCGTGTCAGGAGGAAGTTCAAGGGATGCACTTTGATGCCAAATATTGGTTATGGTTCAGACAAGAAAACACGACACTACCTCCCAAATGGTTTCAAGAAATTTGTTGTGCACAATGCCAAAGAGCTGGAACTCCTCATGATGCACAACAGGTGAAATAATTCATCTTAAACTTTATCTGTTCTGTATGTACTACTTGGCATAAAAACGTATGTTGACTTCCCATTTTTTCTTTTGATTTCAGGACATACTGTGCTGAGATTGCTCACAACGTTTCTACGAGGAAGAGAAAGGAAATAGTTGAGAGGGCTGCCCAACTTGATGTTGTTGTTACAAACAAAACAGCCAGACTACGTAGCCAGGAGGATGAATAATCTGGATGGCTTTGAAAGGCACTTGTGTTTTGTAGTTGGCTTTTTGGTTGAGAGCATTATAATCGTTTCTTGCAATTAGTTTTACTGTGTTATACATTAAGATATCTGGCTTGTTCAATAGCCGTCTCAATATTTTCTGCTATTAATTTGGATCTCCAGTTTAGCTATTACTTTTTGATGTGTTTTTCTCGCCAGTATCTTCGATGACCATGGTTCTCCCTACACCCGACTAACAACGATGCTAACTATGTACTTGTAATGTGGTTAACTATTGCTTGATGTTAAAAGGCAGTCAAATAAATAGTAAAGTATTTAGGACAAGATATCTTTTGTAACTTTTTTTTTTTTGGCCAGAAGATATCTTTTGTAACTTGGTCAAACTTTTAGAGGAATGCAAGGAAAGTCACAACATTGACGATCTTGGATATTCAATGTTCTTGTGTCGTCTTTCGATGATAATCTTCCAAATATAATAAAGTTTCATGCAAGTGTTTACAATTTTTATTTTCGGGCTCGGATCTGTCTTTTTGAATATCTCCTGATTTTCTCGAATGTCTGACAGTCTATTCCTCTTATTCAGTTGAATTTATGTTTTTTCTTTTTTTAGAAGTATTAGCAGTCTAGCAAGTTGCAACACGCAAGCTACAATTCTTTTTATTGATCGTGTTCACTGCCTATAGTTACAACGGAAGCTTAATATAACTCGTATATTTTTTCCACATGACATTTATTTGCAAACTATTACCTATTTTCACAATTTATCCATCAACTTTTAATATTGAACATGGCCTGAAATAGCATGGTGTGCCTTCCATGGTAAATTAGAAGGCAAATGACGGGTGAGGAGAAACTATCATAGTAGTTCAGCTTTTAATCTTCTCAGTAAGAGAATTTGGCAATTTGCAAAAGCTGGTGGTAAATTACAATTTCATAACTACTTGTTCTAGTACTACAATATCGTATATACCAACTATGACATCCACACTAAATGAATATAAAAATATGGGTAACTTTTGAACACGACTTGGGTCCACGGTGGAAGAGTCATCTAGTGGCAAAGAATATGACTTACCTCGAAGAACGAACAAGTAGGAAAATAAACAAGGTATTACAGATAAACAAACTATATAATAAAAGTGAAGTAAGAATCATAGCATATTTGCTTCTGCCTTGAATGTGAAGCATGAACATTCATTTTCTTTACAGCCCTGCATTGATTGTCATTACTTCTTTTGAACTAGCAGCCTTGGCAAGAAAAGAACCAAAGTTCCTATCCATATCTCACATATATATATATACATATATAGCTTACTTGCACAAAACACATGCCATCATCGATTGATCACACACTTTAATTTTCTCTAGTTTCTCTTTATTGTTTCAACCAATTCTTGGTTATCCAAATCCTCATTTCACTCACTGAGATGGCCAACGAGCAATTGAAACCCATTGCTACTCTTCTTCTGCTGCTCAATTTCTGCATGTACGTCGTCGTTTTGGGCATTGGCGGATGGGCCATGAACAGAGCAATTGATCATGGCTTCATCATCGGTAAATCCTCTCTCCTCTTTCCTTCTTCATACATTTTTGTGTAATTTCAATTACCATTAGCTCATCTATAATTATTTTTCGCATATCACTTTGGATTTCTGGTACATCTAGCTATACAATAATACTAACTTTTTAAAGGTTTTTTTATATTCTAATCAATACTTTAGACCCCTGAATAAAAGAGTAATTATTTCACCTTAGAAATTGAAGAAGTATTATAAATAGCATCTCATAATTTGGACAATCATTTTTTTTTCCAAATTCTTAAAGTCTTATAATATTTTAAGCAATTTAATGTTTTATTCCTTGAAAGATATAAACTTTCTCAATTTAGTCCGAAAAATAAAATTATAAGATTTAGTCTCTGAAATGTGTAATTATAATTAGTTTGGTCATTTTGTTAAGATATCAATTTAAATTTAATGACAAATATAATCTTTAACATCAATCATTGATATATATATATATATATAGAACCACATCATAATTGTCATTAAATTGAGAATAGCTTTGATAAAAGGACTAAATTGATTCTAATTACATATTTCAAAGACTAAAAAAATAATCTTTAGGTTACTCTAATACTTTTTAGGGACACTGGTCAGAAAAACTCTTGTTTTCAAACAAAAGTTAGGGGAATTGTTAGCTATGTTGTGCCTAGTTTGTTTTGTGGTTTTGTTGAGGATGATAATATATATGATGTTAATGTGGTGAGAATATAATATTAATTGCAGGTCCAGGATTTGATCTACCAGCTCATTTTTCGCCCATATACTTTCCTATGGGAAATGCAGCAACAGGGTTCTTTGTGACATTTGCTTTAATTGCTGGAGTTGTTGGTGCTGCTTCTGCAATCTCAGGAATCAATCATGTCCGTTCTTGGACTTATGAAACCTTGCCCTCTGCTGCTTCTGCTGCCACCATTGCTTGGTCTCTTACCCTCCTTGCCATGGGGTAATATATCATCTCCTCTATCACACTCATACAATCAATCTTCTTACTTAAACACTACACACAACACAATTTGCTTTCATTTCATATATATATATATATATATATATATCAAATTCATTGACCAACTTTCATGATTAAGTAAAGTGCTTTATATATATTGTGTGTTGTGTCTGGATGAAGTAATTTAAAGATGGAAAAGAAATCACTGTATTGGTCAAATAGACATTTTGGCCTCGAACAATGGGGATAGTTTCATTTTAGTCCTAAAATTATATTTTGTCCCTTTTTAATTTTCAAACTTTCACACTTATCCTCCGTTAGTCCAAAATGTGAATTCTTCTAGTTTCTACTATCATTTCTAATTTGGACAATTGAGATGGACTATTTTTTTCTTATGTAATAATAGGTGAGTTAGCATTGAGAAAAAGAAAAGAAATTTACATTTTGAAAGAAAAACCAATCACTAATTTATCTCCAATTTGTGACGAAGAAAGAAAATTATTTTTTCTCTTTACTAAATCACTTATTATGACACATATGAGAGAAAAATGGTTTATCTCAATTGTTCATGCAAGAAATAACAACATAAACTAGAAGAAATCAACTTTTGGACTAATAGTAGAATAAATGTGAAAGTTTGAGGACCGAAATAGAACAAAAAATAATTTTAGGACCAAACTGAAACTGAGCCTATAGTATGAGGACCAAAATAACTATTTGACCTACTTTATTCTAAATTTTTAGTATGTTTTAAAGAACAGCTTTAAAAATTATTTTTCACTCTTAAATTACTTTGTCCAAACACAATATTGGGGATGAATTTTATTTTATTTTATTTTATTTTATTGAGATCTCTAGAGGAATCTCGTTTGGGATGTAAATATCAAGGAGTCAATAAATATGTTTATAGAAGAGATTTGTACAATTCATATAGCAATGTTGAATTGAACCTGAATTTCAATGAGCGTTTTAAAATATGATGATTTTCTTTTTCTTTTGCTGGGAAGGAGATGGGGATAAATATATTCTCGCCACAAATAATTGAACTGAATTTGCAGTCATTCACCAACTTCCTTATATGCGAAAGTACTTTAGAATTCATGTAACAATTTTGAAGCTTTTTAATTGGAGTAGTTCTTGAATGATATGTCAATAATATTCTTGATCTGACAAGCATACCATTTGTATTTTGTACAGCTTTGCCTCCAAGGAGATTGAGCTTCATATCAGAAATGCCCGCCTGGTAAGACAAAGAACTTACATGCAAATCACAGAGTCACTTTCAATTTTTCAATTATGGTGCTTCTCTTCATCAATGTAGTTTGTGCTGATTACATTTACAAAATCTTTGAAATGTCCAATTTTGCAGAGAACAATGGAGGCTTTCTTAATTATCCTTTCAGCAACACAGCTTTTATACATTGCTGCTATTTATGGAGCTGCTGGGTCTAGAAGATAATCTATTTGAGAGATGTTTGAGTGAAAAATTAAAGATGGTGCTTGACTGTTTGTGGTGTGCTTGTCTTTTGTAATCTTTTTTTCCTTCTTCTGTGATTTAATTATTTGTTCCCTGAAGTCTTTGTAATTTACAGAAATGGATGGAGAGTTAGCTAGTACATTGTGGTGTGATTTCATGATTTGGATTGAATTAAAGATTGTTTATATGTACAAATTTAAAATTGAAGAAGCATGGCATTAATGTCATCTCTACTTTTTTTTTCTTTGTTATTTTTTTTATTTTTTATGTTTTACTTTACAATTCCCTGATGCAACTGGAGCACTTGCATTTTCATCCAAAAAGATGGAAAACAGAGGATGAGAGAGAGAAAGAAATTTCCATGAGCAGGGCAAATGCTGAAAGTGAGGGAAACATGAAATGGAAAATTTGGCAAAAGCATCTTTGTTTGTCTATGGAGTTTTTGTGGTCATTCTCTCCACCATGACCACTTATCAAGCTCGGATCTTTGCTAACTTCAAAATTCAGCGTCAAGAACGTTACAAGATCTCAAATGTCTGGCGAAACCACCCTTCCTAAACCCATTTTTATATTTATAATTTTATGAATAAAAAGTTAGAACTTGATTTTTCCTAAAATATGAGGATACAAATAAATTTTGATATTTATTCAGATATTTGAGAAGAATCTAGATCTTCTACGATGTAAGTGTACTTTACTTTAGCTAGAGGGCAAGAGTTATAAAAAGAAAATATGATTATATGAGTTCTATTTAGATTTATCTCTCTAACTTTTTTTCTATCTCTAAACTAGAGAATATTTGTACTATAGACAATCTATTTTTTTTTTTGTCATTCCATGTCATTACATGAAGAAGAATACAAGAGGCCCAAATCACACTTAGGGCCAAGGAAACAAGGAGCCCATCAGATAGGCAAAAAGGCAAACAAGCAAATCAAAGCCTATCGACTCCCTAGCACACACAGCAAACCAGTCTGTCTTCAGCATCGCTACACGAAGCTTCAACGGCGGTATCCATCTCCAGATCGATAAATATCCTTTTAGAACACAATTTTGCCACCACAATCTGGAAAAAGGAAGATTCTCCCGCAACCTCCAAGCCAAAAAAGATAACAACAACACACTACTAGGCACAAGGGCTGAAGAAAATAAATTAACCATACTAAAACCCTAACAAATCTCTGCCAAAGATACAACAAAGAAGAAGAAAACTATTAAGCCCAACCTCTGATCAACTTTTAAGAGGATTTTTAAGAATTTTCTTCAAAAGTTGTAGATCTGGAAGAAAATTGTTCTACCAAACCAAGAAAAAACGACCAGATAAAGGAAAACCTTCCCTAAAAGAAGGAGGACTAAGAGGTGTGGAAAACCAAAGGAGAGAAGGAGAGGTTTCAGACATGCCACCAAAAAATGGGACACAGAAAGAAAAGCCTCTCCAAAACTCCCCTTACTGTTTCCACCACCATCAAAAACCAAAACATAGAAAACAGAAAAAAGGAGGGACTGTTGGTACCAAAGCCGGAGTCGCCGTTGGAGTCGTCCACAGCGACGTCGGAGCCGTCGTCGCCGAAGTTGAAGCCGAAGCCGCCACCGGATGCGCCATGGAGGGCGCCACCTAACAGTCCCTCGAAGGAGCACGAAGATCCGACGAGAACTCTAGTCGAGAAACCCTAGCAGAGAAACCCTAGCAGAATATATAACATAGACAATCTATTTTTATTGGAGGATCAGGATAGGAAAACCTTTTCTTTAAAATATAGGGATAAGGAGCACGATATTATATCTATAACTTATCCATAATTATCTTTATGTTTGATCCACAAGTTATTGCCCAAAAGAAGATTCACTACCATGAGCTAAATGCTTTGCTCAATCACCACTCTGATGATTTCACAATAATAATTATAATTACTAGAGAAATATAAACTTTAGAAGCTTGCAAAAAATATGGCTATTCTCATTTCTCTATTTTATTATTTTTTACTTGAATATCAGAAGAATTTAACCAAAAATTTTTTATCATAAATTATTATAGTCACACAACTTTCTAGAGTTGTGTTTAGTTGAACTGATTGGTTTAGGTTTATTATTTTATTTAACAAGTTAAATTGGATTATATTGACGAGTTTGTCTATATTATTTTTATATTTTTCATATATTTATTTTTTTTATTTGGTCCCTTTTAATTTTTTCTCAATTTAGTCTCTCACAATTTATTTTTGAAAGACTAAATTGAGAATAAAATTTTGAGGGGATTAAATTGAAAAAATAATATTATTTGATCAACTGAATATAAATTTAGATAAATAAAGAATATACATTTTAAAATTTTATAAACTAATTAGATTGGGTTAAGCGAATTTAAAATCTTAAAATTCATAATCCAACTAAAATCATAACAGGTTCATATTTTTTAGCCAAATCCAAAGTAACTGGTTTGGTTGATATTAACGAATTAGTTCAACTCATTAATACTTGTATGCTCAACGAGTTTTTCACAATCAACAAATCATATGTAATTTAGGTCAAGACTTGTTGTTTAATTTTGCTTTTAAAACTAAAAGAAAAAAAATAAGAAGCAAAAGAGAATGAAAGTAACTTGTATAAAAATAAAAATTAGTGTAAACGTTTTAGATATCATCGATACGCTTCTTTTAAACCATCAATGTAGATACTAAGTCTTAGCCTTTTTATTTTCACCGCTCACTTAAATATCTTAATACTAAGTCTTAGCCACACAATTTTGCATTAATTGTTAGATTTTTCTTTTTATTGCTAGATATTTGCATTGATGGTTAGATTTGTTTTGTATGTTTTACAAACATGTGCATGCTCTATGAACGAGTGATGGAGTTCAATCTCTTAGAGACTCGAGCTTTTATTGGTCCTTTTCAGCTTTTTATTTTTATTTTTTATTAAAAAAGAAGAAATAAATAAATAAATAATGAGAGACAGAAATGAGTTCTGGACCGCACTATTAATAGAACCACCCTTACAAAAATTATAGGGCATTGATTAAAACTAGGGCACATCCATTAAATATGTAGGGTAAATTACATAAAAGGGTTTTGTGGTTTGGCCTATTTTCAGATAGGGTCTCTGTGGTTTAAAAAGTGTTAAACTGGGGGCATGTGGTTTCCTCCGTTAGGAAATAGGGTCCCAGGTGGTTTTTTCCATCCAAATTAACAGAAAGGTGGACTATTTTGTGATTTGAACATTTTTTTTATTAAAACAAAAAGGAAAAGGACTAGTTTGCAATTTTAACCAAATTACAATAAGAGTAAAGCAAAATCGTGTGGATGTCTCATTTTTCTCCATCCTCCGCTTCCTTCTTCAAGATTTCCAGAAGCTTTGACGTCGCTGATGGCTGTCACCGGTTCCTTGGGTGCCTCTAGATCTCCAGCAAAACTCCCCACATTCGCACTCTTATCCCTACTACTACCACTTCCCATTCCCAAATCCATGTAGAACACAAAACCAACAAAGAACAAATAGAAGACTACAAATCCAACGGCTTGCCATAGAAAAATCTCGGCACTAAGATACACATAAAAGAGGAACAAGGCGGAGATCAAGTAAAATAAAACGTCCCTGAAAAACGGAGCGACGTAGATTGCGACAAATCTGACAACGAAAGCGGAGTCGAAGGTTCCGGCAGAGAGAATAGCGCTGAAGCCATTGCCGCGAACCTGACCACCGCGAAAGAGCAGCTACGGATGCGAAAACATCAGGCGCGCCATTGCCATCGATCTCTTTCTTGCTTTACTCTCCGCCGTCAAAGCTTTTGGAAATCTTGAAGAAGGAAGCGAAGGATGGAGAAGAATGAGCAAGAAAGTGAAGCGGACACCACACGATTTTGCTTTACTCTTATTGTAATTTGGTTAAAATTGCAAACTAGTCCTTTTCCTTTTTGTTTTAATGGAAAAAATGTTCAAATCACAAAATAGTCCACCTTTCTGTTAATTTGGATAGAAAAAACCACCTGGGACCCTATTTGCTAACGGAGGAATAGAGATTTTACTAGAATGATTATTTTTTAATATATTATGTGTTATTAGCCACATAAAATTTATAAAATGGAATAGAGATTAGCCACATAAAATAATCATTCTAGTAAAATCTCTATTCCATTTTATAGTGATTATTTTTTAATATATTATGTGTTATTAGCCACATGTAGGGTCCCAGGTGGTTTTTTCTATCCAAATCACAAAATCTCTATTGTTTTAATATATTATGTGTTATTAGCCACATAAAATTTATTATTAACATTTGATTAAACTAAGAACAAATGATGATAAAATTGATCAAAATATGTAACATTGAGAACATAATTAACTAAAAAAATGAATAGAAACAAAATTGATAATTAATATAAAATTTGAGGAGCAAAAAATACTTTTACCTTATTAAGATTTATGCGAGATAGTCCATTAGATAGTTGATCTTTGGAAATTATATATTAAAACAATAAAATATAAATAATTTCTGAAAATGTAAATAATGAGAAGTGATTAAAAAGGTAAAAATAAAGTAGGTCGTAGTCTTTTTTATTATTACTTTAAAACTTATTACAACTAAACAATTATTAATTAAAATTTTTCTAATTTTTCTGTTTTTTAAAAATTTAAAATATATTTACATAATTGAAGAAACAGGACAGTTGGGCGTATAGTAGTTACATGTCTCGTAACATTAACTCTTTGTTTGAGACAGGTATCCAACATTATTTTGATTTTTGGCAGAGTTTATGATATATATCCAATTTTTTAACATTATCTAGTTCGAGAGTGATTTTCTTTCTATGTTGAATGGTTCAATAATTAATTAGAGCCCGTGTCCAAGTGTTAGTGTTTGTTATCCAAACAAAATCCTCATTTCATTATCTCACTTATTATTCTATAACTATTTCATTGGATAAGCTTTATTATTTGTTAATCTTCTGATTTGTATATGCATGACTTTTGCCGCTTATTCTATTAAATTTGATGTCGACCTGAAAAACCAAATTCTTAATTATCAAATTTTTAGTGAAACTCATCTATATCCATATCCATCAATAAAACAAACTTAATCCTATATATGAACAATGATTGAAATAAACGGACATCTTGTCCTATTCCATTCCGTTAATTAATTAATAGTGAGTGTTACATATATATACTTTGGTGCCTGCATTGTACATCATGGCTTCGTGTTAGTTAAGTGCAACTTTCGCCCACAAGGCCACAATCACAATCACTTTAAATTCTACGCACACAATCACTTTATATTATTTGATATTTTTATATTAACCTACGGCAACCAAACATTGACATAAGAACAACTTCTTGTTTGCACACAGCACGCCACTTGGATAGGCTTTTTTTTTTTTAAAATCTAAAAAGCACTTTTTTAATTAAAAAAAAGACCTTTTATAAACATCAAATCTTGTTTGGATAAATTTTTAAGAAAAAGAAGAAGTTACAAAAAAGCTAAAATATAATTTTTTTAAGAAGTTCAATTTTGTAGTTTTCACTTAAAGCACTTGCAAAAGCTATTCTTTTGGTTCATTTTATTAATTAAAAATACTTTTGTTATTTTATATCCAAACAACTTTGATAATTAAAAATACTAGTGCTTCACTCAAAAGAACTTTTAAAAAAAGTTTGATAAATAAAGTTCTTTTTTCACAAGTTTATTCAAACGGGCTATAATTATATCCATCAATTTATTTAAACTCAAAAGTATTTGGTATTGCTGCTAATTGTAAGTATATATGTTTAATTTTTTTTAATCATTGTATAAAAAAAATTAATCAAAGATTTAATCTTCTTTAACTTTGGATATTGAGCCTAAAGATATGACATGGGCGGATTCAATTACTCTAAATTTGTATATACTAAAACAAACTTTGATTCATAACTATCTTTTAAAAAAAAATTAAATAAGTTAATAATTTAGTTTCTAAAAAATTATTAAGTTAATAATTTAGTCTTTAAAATATTAAAATATATAATTTATTCTCTGAAAAATTAAAAAATATGATTATTAGTCTTTTTAATAGGTTAAAATATGAAGTAAAATTTGATTTTAGGATACGAGATGCAATGAGTTTTGAATTAATAAGAGATATAGAGGTATAACTTGAAAAATCAATTTTTAAAAATATTATATATATATATATTTATGCTTTTCATCTCAAATTTTATAACATTCAGATATTAGATTTAGATTAAACCAAAAATTACACTCGAAGTTGTTGACGCCAAGAAATAGTATCACCAAATGCGAGATTTATTTTTTTAAAATACTGTCATGAATAAAAATGTTATTTTATATTTTTCGATAATATTATAATTTCACATAATTTAAGGAGACATAAACTTTAATTTCTAAAATTATAAAGCTCACCTCTTTCTTAACTATTCATTATTAAACACTATTAAATCACATAAATGGCTATAATTGTGTTACTTCACGCATGCGCATGTGGATCGGTGGATCCTTACTAGGGATGGCAACGGATGGATATCCGGTGGTTTTGCTACTATCCGTATCCGTATCCATTTATCTTATCCAATATCCGTACCCTATCCGTATCCGATAAATTAATATCCGTATCCGCACCCTATCCGATATCCGGTATCCGCACCTTATCCGATATCCGGTATCCGACGGATACCCGAAATATCCGAAAAAATATGGATATAGGATATGATATCCTATTTTATAAATCGGATATATCGGGTACCCGATATCCATTATCCGCCAACTAATATAATTAAATGAAATTATTATTTATTTACATTTTAAATTTATTTTTTAAAATAAAAAATTAAATATAAATAACTAAAATATGATTCTTTAAAAAATATATATGAATATAATTAATTAAATTTAAATATTTATATATAAAATGTTAAATTAAAAGTAAAATATAAAAATTAAATAAGTAATAGGGTATCGGATATCGGATACCCTAAATATCCGTTCATTTCGGACGGATATAGGGTATCCGAGGGCAATATCCGTATCCGTCCAATATCCGAAAAAAATTTAATTTTCACTATCCGTATCCGTATCCGATATCCGGTATCCGACGGATACCGGATATTTTTTCGGACGGATACGGACGGATATCCTAACTTAGGATATAAATTGCCATCCCTAATCCTTACCGTACTGCATACGTGCTGTGCGGTAGAGGACTACTGACACTGTGCCACGTGTACAGTGCTGTGTGGTAAATGACTAATAACATTGTGCCACGTGAATTATCAACTTGATAATTTTTTAAAGACTAAATTATTAGTTTAATATATAAAAATTCCATAAGTCAATGAAAAATTAATTATTGTACTTGACTATAAGTACTTGATTAGGCAAACAAAGTGACCAGCGCATTTTGTTCGTGTACTAAAAAATTGTGGGAAATTATCGATAACTATTTGGTGTAGTGGTTGGCGAGTTACACCGTAGATGAGAGGACATAATTTTGATTTTTAGAGTTAATATTGTTGGGAGAGCACAAGTGTTTTGTCTCTGTTTCCTGAATAAGATTAGTCTTCGCTCAGACCATTACACAGATAGGTGGAGAAACTCATAAAATTACCAAAAAAACAAAACCGTGGGAAATTAATTATAAATAATTTTACAAATTAAAGAGTTCGGATTTTTAATTAAATTTCTTTGAGATTTATAATTTTATATATCCTTTGTGGGGACCGTGAAGTGAAATCACTTGACTTGATGCTGTTGGCTAGTGCACACATGATTCATACATAATAATAATAGATTTCAAATTTAATGAAAAATATCTACACTACACCTGTCATGTCCTCTATATAATTGAACTTACTATAGTTTCAGACTTTGAGGCTAATATCATACTATAATATTCTACACATTCATTCATTTCCAGAAACGCTCCAAGCAACCCTCAAGTCAATTAGTCAATATGCTTGGTTACATACAAATACTTGTGTGCTTCCTTCTTCTTCTTCTTCTTCTTGTCCATAGGAGACGATCTATTACTAAGGATCCTCTTTTGATAGATTGGCCTCTTTTGGGTATGTTGCCTCAACTTGTCTATAATTTGTGGCACGTTCACGATTTCATAACTACGATTCTAGCCAAAAACTCTGGCACGGGCCGCTTTGGTGGACCATGGTTCACAGGCATGAATTATTTGATCTCATCGGATCCTATGAACGTTCACCACACCATGAGCAAGAATTTCATAAACTACGAGAAAGGCTCTGAGTTTCGCGAGATTTTCGAACCTTTCGGAGATGGCATTTTCACCGCTGATTCGGACACGTGGCGACATCACAGGGCTCTGCTCCACTCTTGGTTCAAGAACGCAAGGTTCGAGAAGTTTCTAGAGAAGATCGTGAGGAACAAGGTGGACACGTGTCTCCTTCCGCTTCTTCGTCACGTTGAAAGCCACGGTCTTGAGGTGGATCTTCAAGATGTGTTTAGTCGTTTCAATTTTGATATAATCAGTACCACAGTCTTAGGATTCGACCCCAAATGCTTGGCCATTGATTTCCCTCAAGTTATATGCGAGAAGGCTTTTAATGAAGCAGAGGAGTTTATATTCTACAGACACGTAGTACCTAAAGCCATTTGGAAGCTTCAAAAATAAATGGCTTGGGATTGGTCCTGAGAAGAAGATGGCGCATGCATGTCATGTTTTTGACCAGTTCTTATACCAAAGCATAGCATCAAAACGAGAAAAGATCAGAAAAAGTAGGATAACCATGAAGGAAGAAGCAGGGGATGAGTATGACTTGCTCACAGCTTTGATAAAGGAGGAGGAAGGAAAAGAACATGTGGATGACAAGTTTCTTAGAGACGGTGCTTTTAATCTTTTTGTTGCAGGTAGAGACACTATAACTTCGGCTCTCACATGGTTCTTTTGGCTTGTAGCCACACACCCAAATGTGGAAGCTAAGATTGTTGAAGTGATGAAACAAGAAAACGAAGTGAGAAATCAAGTGTATCTACATGCTGCTCTATGTGAAGCTCTTAGGCTGTTTCCTCCAGTTCCTTATGAGAGCAAGAAAGTAATCAAAGCTGATGTGCTTCCTAGTGGACACGAGGTAGAGTCCAATGTTACAATATTATTTAGTTTGTATGCGATGGGAAGGTGTGAAAAAATATGGGGTGAAGATTGCATTGAGTTTAAGCCAGAGAGATGGATATCAGAGAAAGGACGAATTGTGCATGTGCCATCATACAAGTTCATAAGCTTCAATGCAGGGCCAAGGACTTGTTTGGGTAAAGACTTATCTTTCATTCAAATGAAGATAGTGGCCAATGCTGTTTTGTGGAATTATCGTGTGCAAGTGGTGGAAAATCATGTTGTTTCCCCAGCTCTTTCAATTGTGCTTCTGATGAAACATGGTCTCAAAGTTCGAATCACAAAAAAAGATTGATGTACTATGCGTTATGTGTCAAGTTGTGAAAAAGTTAAGCTAGTTTTCTGTTTCGCCTATGTTAGAAGATATGATGAATAAATAATCCATATATTGTAATTAACATGTGTGGGACTGTGGTCTTGAAATTGCACAGAATGTCGTGTACTTCTAATACTTTCTCTATATTATCATAAATAATCATTCATAAAATTTGTTTACCGCGTGTTATCTAATTTGTTTTTTTTTTAAAAAAATCTTATAATAATAATATGAAAATCTATATATATAAGGCTAGTCCTATATATACATTGAGAATGCTTGATCAAATTAAAGCTCAAAGTCATTGATGTTCTTCCCAATATATCTTTCACTACAAAAAAAGCGGCATTTAGTGGCGGTTTTTTTTACATTTAGTGGCGGTTTAAACCGCCACTAAATATAATACCAGCGGTTCTGAAAACCGTCGGCATCGGCAGCGTCGCAATCATTTAGCGGCGGTTTTTAACAACCGCCGGAATAATTATTTACCGGCGGTTTTCCCCCATTTAGCGGCGGTTTTTGCACCGCCAGAAAATGCGCACCTATTTTCGTGGAACCATTTTGTGGCGGTTTTATAACCGCCGCTAAATGCGCAGGTATATAAACGTAATTTAATTTGGTGGCGGTTTTTAAACCGCCGCTAAATGCACAGGCGTATATACCTAATTTTGTTTTGTGGCGGTTTTGAGAACCGCCGCTAAATGCCTTTCAGTTTTTTTTTT
>QANZ01009485.1:62686-74005 GCA_003254925.1 Chamaecrista fasciculata
TTTTTTCTCAAACTATGCAATTAGTTTCTCAAAATATAGGGTTAAAAGGTCAATTTGGTCCTAAATGTATGCCCTAATGTTCATTTTGGTCCATTATGTTTCAAAATATTTAAATTGCTCCTAAATGTTTGCAAAATATTTCATTTTGGTCCCAAGTATTGAATATGGCTTGTTTCAAGTTAAAACATGATGAGTTTAGAGCTACTTATTGTTCCCGAAGAGTACCTTCATATATTCTAGTTGAGACATTTTACCAATATTTATGACCAAAATGAATAATTTTGCCAACATTTAGGACCAATTCGAACTTTTTGAAATATAATGGACCAAAATGAATATTAAGACATACATTTAGGACCAAAATGAACCTTGACCAAACATTTTAGTGTTGTTTTGTAATTTGCATTCTGGTCCTCAAACTATTCTTTCTTATTTTTTTGTCATTGAATTTCATAAATAGACTCCATTATTGGTGACCGGGATTTTTTACAGGTCCCGACTTATCATTTACACATGTTAGGGATTGATTAATTGGACCAGTACAAATTTATGGACCAAATTGTAATCTTAAAATAATTTTCATGTTATTTTCACTTTGGCCCATCATCTCATCCAAATGGATTGACCCAAAAACCTTCGTCCAAAAATATCTCATCCTCACGCTTTCCAAGAGCATCTAATCTCAACATCATCTCATCCAACCCACCACCAAATAACATCTCATCTCATTTTAATTTCTTAATCTCATTTCATTATTTCTTACCATTTATACCCCTATACAAAATAAATAAATCCAAGAATCTATTTCACCTAACCACAATCATTACATACCCTTTTATATAATTTCACACTCTATTTAACATCATTTTCTCTAAAATCACCCAAACACCAATACATCATCTCATCTCATCTCATTACAACATCATCTCATCCAAGTCACTTGGATGAGATTGGCTTGAGCTGCAATTGCTCCCAAACAAGGCCCAAAGTTAATTTGATTAATCACAAAGTGTGTATGTATGAGTTATAGACTATTTTACTCCTTTCTCAATTTGTTTGACGAAATGCATTTTAAAAACTATTTCGAAAATAAAAAAAATATTTAAAATTTTATAAACAAAAGATTTAGATTTAAATAAATTTATATTGAATTAAAATAATATAATTAACCAAAAAACTATTGAAAATACAACCCCTTCCCTCCATTTTCAATATTTTTCCTCTTCCTTCTTGTGGACTTGTGGGGAGATGCTTATCGATTTTGTCTCCACCGTCTCCGGCGGACGTCGCCATCGTCGTCTCCCGGCTCGACAGCCAAGACGCCTTCGTCAAAAAGCTTGGTGACGATAAGTTCAAAAACATGCTCGTCGGGATCTTGAAAGAGAGGAGGTTCAGGAGGATCAAATGAAGGGTTGTAAATTTTCAAATTTTACAAGAATTTCAGGAGGCAAAAGTTCAGGAAATCCGTTTTCCATGGATAGCTATAGAATGTATTTGTCTAGTTATATAAATTTGGTCAAAACCTCATTTTGGTCCTCAAATTATATGATCAGTTTCACTTTGATTCTAAAACTATTTTATATTCTATTTTGGTATTGTATTATATGACTCTAATTCACTTTTTTACTCAATTTTAAAATTATAGACATATACAATTTTGTTTTAAAAATATTTTAAAAACTAGTTGGAAGTTACAAATGTAATTAAATAAATATATATGTACACTAATTCTTTTTATTATATTATTTTAAATAAAGATTGAATAACTAAAAATAGGTAAATTTTAAATAATAAAAGAAAATAAATATATAAATTTTTAAAATATCTTTTAAAATTGTTTTAATTTTAAAGTATTATTTACCTGCCAGCGGCCACTAATATAAAGCAGGAGGAATACGGAAAAGTGGAGTGTCCCACAGGCCACACCCGTATCGATACTTTAATAACGTATGAATGCCTTAGTTTCTAATTACGTACCTAATATCAATCATAAATTCATAATAGTCCCACTGGTCCCGCTTCTTTTACAAGCATCGCGTTAACACTTAAACAGCTAATATTGAAAATTGAAAAGACAGTACGATTATACGAGTGGCCAAAAATAGGGAAAAAATTGAAAAAGGGGGTATTTGGAATTAGCATAAAAAAAACGGGGTTACACTGAAAGCTCACTTATGATGGCCGGTCAAAATGTATGCTTCTAATAATACTTCCTACGATGGTCGGTCATGTACAAAATTTTGATACCATATCATTTGTCTATTGAGAGCAGTGTTGTCATAATCGAACCGGACAAAAACTCGGATAAGTGTTCGATTCACGGTTTGATTGGTTGAACCGGTTAAACCATTGGTCGGACCGGATGACGCAATAAATAATTATTTTTAATATATCAAATATAAACCCTCTATATTTTTTTTTTGGGGTCTAAGAGATGTAACACCCCAATTGTTGAAGAAGGACCTTTTTGATAGATAATAGAATTTGAGAGGCATAAAATAATTATGGAAGTATAATTTACAAGGAGACTTTGGAAGGATATAACTAATGAATGGTAAAATAGGTGAAAAAAGAGGTAAAAGTATGAAAGAGAATCTGCCAGGGACTAAACTGAAAAGTAAAGAAGTGAAAGATGTGTTTGTAAGTTACGTTAAAAATAATTATGAGAATGAAACAAAGGTATGGGAGTGTTGTAGACAAAATGAGGAATACAATGGTGGAGGAGTTGAGTAGTTTTAAGGGTCTTAATGTGATGTTTCAAAGAATAAAGGGGGTAGGAGCCTAGAAATTAGAAAGTTTGGGGGGCAGAAGTATAGTTTTACCCCAAGAAGGCAGTGAAATGAAAAAAAAAATCTGAAATGAAAAAAAAAATGCTCAAACCACTGGTTCGGTCCAACGGTTGGACTCGATTTTCCGGTTTTTTACTAGTTATTCCCGGTCCAACCCCCACTTCGGTTTTTTGGGTTGGACCAACTCGTTCTTCTCTGCGGTTAGCAGTCCGGTCCAGTTTTCACATCATTGATTGAAAGATCTTACAAAAAGATATGAAAAACTATATATATATATATTGTACACGGTATTATATTACTCTTGATGAAAGCTCAAGGAGCCAAGGTTATTCTCTTAACATTATATATAGATGCTCTCTTCCTAATCTGTTAACTTAAAAACTTACTTATTTACTTTAAGACTCATATTTTTTTGTCACTCTTTAATTAACGCACACAATAATTTTATTTTAGTGTGGCACATGTACATATATATCAAAGTCTAATAAGTCGTACTAATAAATTAACGAGTTAACCCAGAAGGCCATGAGCTCATATAATTAAGGATGACAATTTGGACTTCTCCCTTTCTTATATAGTAGTAGTATTTTATTAGTCACACTCACACCCACCTGAGGACTACTCTACAGGCCCAAGATATATACTTAACTTGGGTTTATTATATATTATATAGTTTCAGCGTATGGTTAAATAAAGTAAGTAAGTGGAGTGTGTGTGTGTGTGTTGAACTGTTGATTATGAGCGAACAAGCTTACTGATAGTGATTGGATGAGTATAGGATGGATCAGAACCATTGTATGCAGAAAGTGCAATCAATCGATTGGCACGTTGTGTGGGATGAAATCCATCCCAATATAAGTACTCGTCTCTATTCTCACATGGCGTCTCATCTCTAACACACAACGGCAGCCACAGATTCAGACTTATTCGACAACAACTAGTGTTTGCAACCTTGAAACCTGAAATTAATATATATAAATATACAGTTATACACATAAATACATGTACATATTGGGAATTCAATTGGTTATTAATTAGTTTGATATAATATATTTGCCGTACCAGTAACGATTTCCTGATTGCGAGTATAGATTCCAGTGGTGTTGACAAACACAAGTCTGGCTCCACCTAAGCTTGTGTTACTATTGAATTCATCAACAAGTGACTTGAGCTTCTCGTCGAAAATGGACGTTGCTCTGTTCTCCTCTTCTATGTTATTCCCTTGTACTGCCATTTCATAGGGAGTGAACCCTACGTTCCCCACCCCCTGAACCGCAATCTTTCTTGCTCTCGATTCTTCTATTAATTTCTGCATGCATCATGCTCACGTGCATGTAATTAAAATTACATTATATATTATATTGTTGGCCTTAAATCCATCACAAAAGAAAAGATATATAGCTAAAACCCCTTAAAACTCTGCTTTGGTCCCTCCCACTTCAACTTTTTTTCTTTTTAGTTACTCTTAGGTTTTTCTTCACTATTTTACCAAGGACAAACTTTTTCATTATCAACATTATTGAAGTCTTTTTTTTCTAATTCATTAGCTCACAACTTTTTACATAAAAGACGAAAAATTTGTTTATATATATAATAATATAATTAATATGCACTCAAATTATGAATATCTATATATATATATATATACATACATTGGAGAAAGCTAGCTAGATATATAGAGATTTACCTTTAAGTTGATAGAAAGTTGGTGAATGAGAAGTTGAGCGAAGTGGGTGGGGTTATAGATGAGGCTTGAAGGGCTTAGGGGCAAGAAGTAATTGAGTGCATAATCATTGCTTCCAATATAGACATAATAGAAGCACTCTTCTAAGTATTGTTGCGCTTGTTCAAGCCCCCCAAGTCTCCTACTAATTTCAGGAACTATGACTTCCAGGTGATTATCTATCTGTGATCTCAGCTCCGTATTGTCACCCTGCCAATTATTTGTTAATAATCCAGTTGTGTGTGTATATGTATATATATCAATTGGATTACAGTTGTTAAAATCAAACAAGAAAAATTCATGCATATATATATATATATGGGTATAAAATAATTAAAAAATAGGCTTAAAGGCAAAACTCCGTCTCTCATTAGTTTTACTCTTTCTATAGAAAATTCTTGAACTTTGAAAATGATGAAAGTCTTTCTAAAGTTTTCTATTTTATACAAAAAATAGCATTCCCTTCTAATTTTTATTTTTGTTGTAGCATTTAATTAGTAATTAAATCAAGACTTACACGACTAGCGATCAGCTATAACTGCCAAAAAAGTAATAAATAAGTAACTTATTAAAAGAAAGAATTTTTTGTACAAAATAAAAAATTTAAAAGTGTTTCGTCACTTATAAAATTTAAAAGAATTCTTCACAATCAATAAAATTGGCACAAGTTTTAATTTGTTGGTATGAACAGGCAATAAAATTATATAAGTGTAGTGTAGCACACCAAAATCTTGCCGGTGGTATCGAGAATTCCCGCTCCTGCAGATGCATAGTTGACACCTTTGAGTATGTCAGAACCACTTCTATTTGCAAAGGGTGGGATCAAATCCCCCAGATCCAGTAATTGAGCTGTCAATAATATAACGTCATCGTTATGATCGACTAAAATTTTGGCCTCATGCACAAAACTAAAAAATTAACCATAAGTGACCAGGAAAAAGAGAGATTAATTTATTAAAGAACACCAGAAATCTGAATTGATGTATATAAAATAATAATAATATTAATAATATTAATAATGCGTGTATTACAGATTTACCGATTATGTCGGCTTCAGTTAGGTTATTAGTAAATCTTCCGGTGACACCAAGAGGGAAGTCAATCCCATATGGTCTGTAGTTAGCTTTGGCTAAGGTAATAAGGTTGTTGTTGTTGCCATTATCAGCGAAAGAGTCACCGAAAATGAACATGCAAGGCGTTTGAGGCTCTCCCTCAACACAACGTTGCATGCATGTTATTGCACACAACACAACTACAAGAGCCACCACCATCAACCCTATCTCATTACTCTTTCCACTCATCTCTCTCTCTCTCTCTCTCTCTCTCTCTATATATATATATATATGACTAGTTAAGCAAGAAATGATAGTGATGTGTAATTACGAATCAAGCAATGAGGATCTTTATATAAGAAGGGTTTCACTGCAATTAAGATTCAACAAAAGGTTAGTTTGACTAATTGCTATTAGCCACCCTATAAATTAATAGAATTAATTGAAAATTGCTACTAGCTGCGGCTAGCCTATGATAATCTCTAATTATGTTTATGGCCAAACATGGATGAAATATTCCTTAACCTAGCATGCTAGCTAGCCTAAGCTATCGGACTTTGGAGCCTAAAATTTAGTTTCAAAGAGGAAAATGAATCTAATCTACTTTATACCTGAACTTAGGGGTACAATCAACTCAAACCTTTCTCGATTCAACTATAAAATTAATGAATCCAACCAAACTCATTTAAATAATGCGTTAAGATGAATTGAGTCAAAATTTAACTTATTAAAATTTGAGTTAGGTTGGGTCAACCTATAGGCTATAAGTACCAGTTTATTTGTACTTTATCTTTTTCAATTTCATTACACTTCAATATATTGATCTAGTTTATTTTTGTTTAATTTTGATCATGAAACTATTTTTCATTTTGTTTTTGGTCTGATTCGATTCGAGCTTGCCCAATGAATTTGATCTGTTTTAAGTCAACCCAACAGGCCTGATCTAGTCGAAGCCAATCTGATCCAATTTGGGTCAATACGATGGGCTTGATTCGATACGAGTTGGGTTGACGAATTTGATTTAGTCCGAGCTAGCCCAACGAGGCATGTTCTAGTTTGAGCTGCCTTGACAGATTCTATATGGTCTGGGCTAGCTAGACCAACGAACCTGATTGATCCGGCTCGGACTGTCCAGATAAATCCAATCATAAATCAAAAAGTAAAATATTTGGGACTAAATTAAAATTTTGAAATAAATTTATTCACTAAAAGGTGAAGTGGATTTGATTTTATTCACTAAAGTGTATTTCTAATATTTATTCACTAAAATATTATACTTTCATGATCGATTTGTCTAATTCAACCATGTTCAACTCTATCTTGACCCACTATTAGAGATAATTAAAATATTTAGACTCAATGAATATCTTAAAATTTTATTTTATAAGTCTGGGTTTGGATTCAGATCTAAGTATAGTGGTACCTATATATGTATACCCTATCACTGATAATATATATTTATTTTTAAATATAAAAAATATATACTGTAAAAAATTTTATGTTGAAAAAATATTAAATTATAAAGTTAAATATTAAATATTTCATACACAATAAAATATTTTAATAATAATTTTTTATTTATGATTAATTTTCTTTTTGCTTTTAGTAGTTAACTCTTACACAATTATTGTTTTATGCAAGAAGAGTATATTTACTTATGCTAATAAGAGGAGTGTTGTTTAATGATGCATCATCACATTTGATTCATGAATTTGTATCATTGTCTTTAAATAGAAAAATGCATCAATGCACAGTTTATGTATCTAGAAAATACGAGATTGGATCCTCTTCTTTTCATTTCTTATAGTTTAGAGAGAGTAAAAGAGAGANTCTTTTGCATGCGCCTAAGTTAATCAGTTGGGTCTTTCTTAAATAGATGCTTTACAGCCAACGCCATAAATCAATCGGTGTCTCGATATAATATAAAATATATCAATTAAGTCTATTAGGAAGTGGTTATTTGGCCAAAAAGAAAAAGAAGTAGATGGTTAGTTTTATGGGTCTTCAATGGGTTGGGTTGGGCAATCTTTAGTTTGGATTAATTTAGGTTAGGTTATTGGATTAATTTGTGCAAAAACAAAAATTTGATGTGGCTGTGATTTGAGAATTTTAAAATTTTAAACCTATTCAATTAACTAAATCTGCAAACCTGCTCAATTAATTTTTTATTTAGTTTAAATTATGTTTTGATCTCTAAAATAATACTATTTTTATAATTTTGTCCATTCACAAATTTTTTATTTTCAATTTAGTCCCTCAAAAATAATTTGTGAAGGACCAAATTGAAAAAATAAATATATAAGAAATAATAATAAAAATAATATAGGTCAACCTGCCAACCCAATTCATGAGTTTTCATTTAGATTAACTCAATTATTTTTTTTTACTCAACTCAATCCAACTTGTTAAATAAAATAATGAGCCAAAACTAACTCACCTTAAATCTAAGGTGAGGCAACCCTCGAACACTCTGGTTAGTTTTTTAACCACCAAATATTAAATTTGAATCCAGTTATGCGTAAGAAACAAAAATTTGACCAATAACTTCTACACTTACAAAAAAAAAAGTCTCTAACTATTGAAATTTGCAGAGCCATGGTTCTAGACACTCAGGTTATTATATTGTGAGAAAATGTACACAATTTTGCATGAACTAATTAACTAATACACTCTATGTCAATATTATTATTTAATATCGAGAAATAATAAAATGATATTAAAAATTGTAATTTATTTTACATTTTAAAGTAAAAAAAATATCAAAATAAATTTTGGATGGTTATTGTTATTATTATTTTGTTGTTGTTTTTGTTATCATATTTTTCTTATATTTTATTTTATTTACATTCGTATACTATCTTATGATATTGAAAATTAAAAGGCATTATAATAATACACACAATTGGGTTTTGCATGGCCTAATATTATCTTAAAATTTTAAAATTATAAAATGCAGAGAATATTAAAAATAAAATGTGAATAAATAAATATGTAAACTATTTATTATTTTTTAATAATTTTTTTACTCTATTTGAAAAAAATTGTGAAGGCATAAGAATTTATCATATTTTAAGATAATGCAAAAAGTAATGGAGATTTGATAATTACTTGAATTTTAAAAATTAACTTATAATATTTTATATTTTATATAATAATTATTAATATAATTTTATAGTATAAATATTAACCTATATATAGCTTTTGGGTAAACATTATTAATATATATATATATCAAGATTACGTGAGTTATAATGTGTTACTAATTTAATTGAAAAATTTTGTTATAAAATCATACATTTTCATTAATTGAACGAATGTTACCTTATCTTTTTTGTTTTAAGTTGTAATGCAATAGATTTTTTTAGAACATGTTGTTTTTGACGAAACAGTGAATAAGATCGAATTGAACTTTAAAAATGGGCCACTTATTTCATAACAAAATAAGAAAAATTGGTCATATCACTTTTTTGTCTCAAGTTTAAATGCGATGAATTTTGAGTTCCAAGTTTTACTTGATTGATGAGTCAGTTTTTTATTCAGTTGAAACCGTCAACAAATGAGATCAAATGTAGTCGTATTTCTCTCATTTCAAATTTTAATGCAATGGATTTAGAGCCAAGTGTTACTTTTGAAAAGTCATTTCTTTTTCTAACTAAAACTATTAGTAAATAAGATTAAATTAAACTCTAAAAATAGGCCACTTATTTCAAGGTTGGACAAAGCGAAATACAAGTTACAAGCTACAAAAGTTCGACTTGATGAGTCATTTTTTTGTCGACCTGAGACCATTAACAAATGAAGTTAAATCAGATCCTAAAGTGAGTGTGAGTAAAGAGTAAAACTTTTAGATAATTTACAAGATTATAATTGTAAAAAAAAACTTAATAATATTGCAACCTACCATAAAGATAAGAGATAAAAAAAAATACATTTTAACATATTTTGAAATATGCAATAAAGAATTTCGAACATTATAGAAGAGCTAACTGACAATCTTCCAAGTTTTGGTATAAAAGACCTCAATTGTTAGAATTTTTTTTTAATGGAAAAAAAGCCCAAAAAGTAAACATTACTTCCTTTTAAGTTTTAACCTGGATGCGCTTGATTCAATTTTTCATTAATAACCATGTAAATCGAAGAAGGTGCTGGTAAAATGACCCGTTGGCAGAGGATTCCTTAACCAGCTTATGCATGCGCATCATTGCACATCCTTTTATGTTAAATGTTAGATGTTAGATGTTAGATATGGAAAGTTGATTCGAAATGTTAAATATGGAATCGATGACCTGTTAAGTGGTTTTTGAATTTATAGTGTATATTTTTATGTTTGGGTTTTGAAATTTCTGATAATTGCATTTTTAATATTGATCATTTAAAAAAAAACAAGTTTACATTAGTGTGGAAAGTCTCAGAGAGATGCCCAACTATAAAGAAACGATTTTGAAGGAAGTATAATTATTGGACTAAAAATATTTTATCAGAAAACAGCTCCTTAGATGATCACTACTTTCAATTTCTTAATTTTTGATTTTATAAAATATTATGAAAAGTATACAATATATTAAAAGTATGATAATAAAAAACATTATGGTCAAAATCTCATTTTGGTCCCTAATATTTACCTCAAATTCTGTTTTAGTCTCTAATATTTTTTCGATTTCATTTTGGTCCTTAATGTTTCCTAACAATTACATTTTAGTCTCTAACTATTGACTATGGTCAAATTTATCTCGTTTAAAGTCTGAATGCAACGAAATTAGTGTTACATGTTATGCTTGTTGAGCTTCTTCTTTGCCTGGTTGGAGATATCGACAAACGAAATCAAATAAGGTCTAAAATCAAGTCTAAGAGTAGACTGCTCATTTCATAAAGTTGATAATATTTCTCTTGTTTCAAGTTTGAATGTGACGAAATCAGATCCTACGAGATACCCTTGATAAGTTTTTTATTTCTATCTAGTTGAGGTCGTTGACAAACGAAGTCAAATAATACTCTAAAAGCTGGTATTGATGTTTTGATCAAATAATACTTTAAAAGTTAAATCGTAATTTATGAGTCAAGAGATAAGTTTATTCTTCTTATTATTATTACCATTTTCAAATTAAAATTGAATTTAATAAAAAAAAAGTAAAAATTATTAAAAAAATCAAGTTGGAGTAATAAAAATAATAAAAATATGCATTTTTAAATTTAAATTTTTATTTACTTGCCATGCAAAATCACAAATATATATTAAAAAATCAAAGGCTAAATAAATATCAGGCAGGAATATAATACAGAATAGTAGAGAGTAGAGTACCACACAGCCGTAGTATCGATATAGGCCAAATTAAAGAAACGAAATAACGATATTTTAAATTTTAATAACTATTAATGGCTTTGGTTCCTAAATCCTAATTACCTAATTGAGTCGTGGATATTAGGGGTGTTCAAAACCGAACCAAACCGATTGAACCGAACTAAACCGAACCAAACCGAACCAAAACCGACATTCAAATGGTTTGGTTTGGTTTCATTTTTCTTAATTTTGGGCGGTTCGGTTCGGTGGCGGTTTGACACTTCACCAAACCGAACCAAACCGCAACTATGCAATTATATATAAATAATACAATACATTATATATATAGTATTTATGCGTTCCTCCACTACTCCACTAAAACAAATAAACAATGAGGCACAGCCCATGAAACTATAACCTAAAGACCAAAAGTAAAAATTGAAAAAGTAGCCGCATAGACATTTGACATTTCAATTC